>MU676418.1:2779-16476 GCA_026770625.1 Nicotiana glauca
TATTTTCTGTATTTTTCCAATTTGTATTTTGTATTTATTTTCCTTTTGGATTTTTCTTATTTATTTTTCTAAACTCCGAAATTAAACTAACACTAGTTCTAAATATTTATTTAATAGCTATTTTATAATAGTTCCAACTAAAACCCTAAAAATGTTCTCTTCTTTTTTTTTGATTTTTTTTAATTTGTTCCCAAAAATGGATTGATACTAAAATTATGAAATTAAATCCTAATGCATATACCTATTTTTTGTATTTTTATATTTATTCTTTAGTATGAATTAAAATGCAACAATTAATAACAATTTCAATAAAAATCCACCAAAAAATGGTAAAATAATAAGAAATTTTTTATTTGGATATTTTTGGAATAAAATTATTTAGGGCAAAAATCACGTGCTCACACCAATCATTAAATCACCCAAAACAACGCCGGAAACACGATTTAAGCCAAGATCCAAGCCTATGAACTTCAATTTCTAACCAAACACACTTTCCATCAAAAACCTATCCAAACCTTGTCCGAATGACCTGAAATTTTGCACGCACATCCAAAATGATATGACGAAGCTACAGCAACTTCCGAAATTCCAAACCGACCCTCGGATCAAAAATTCACTATTGGACCGGAACTTCAAAAATTCAAACTTCGACATTTCAAGCCTAAATGAGCTACAGACCTCCAAATTACATTCCAAACACACTCCCAACTCCGAAATCACCTAACGGAGCTAACGAAATCATTGGATTTTCATTCCGAGGTCGTCTTCACACTGTTCTAACTACGGACCACTTTCAAACACTTAAGCTCTCATTTAGGGACTAAGTGTCCCCAAAACTCTTCGAAGTTCAAAACCGAACATCCCGGCAAACGAAAATAGCAGAATGAACTTAGGGGAAATAGTTAATAGGGGATCGCGGCATGAATTCTAAAAACGACCGGTCGGGTCGTTACAATGTCCTGAGGGTTTGAAACCCCGGATTTGCACAACGTAGTGCTATGTTGAGATAAAACACACGTTGTATGACGAGCGCAGAGTCATTTACTATTGAGGATTGTGACTTGGTCCATCCCGGTTGATATTTTACCGCGTATTTGATAAAGACGATGTTTTTCACTATGATTTGGGCTTATTGCCATACTAGGGCTTCGTGCCGACTATTTGAAATCCTTTGTGAATTTCCATCACTGTTTTTCTCACTAATTGAAATATTATTTGAACTCAGTCCAACTGAATTATACTATTTCATGAACTCAGCTACATTTATACTCAACTTGAGATTTAAATGATATTTTTAATGTTGTTTGAGCTGAGCACCATTGTTTTACTGATGCCCAAGGGGCTTATGCTTATTTTCTGGACTGATTGAGGCCGAGGGCCATATGTGAGGATATGTTAAGTAATGTGAGGAGGCTTCCAGGCCTCGAGTGTTATGTGAGGAGGCTTCCAGGCCTCGAGTGTTATGTGAGGAGGCTTCCAGGCCTCGAGTGTTATGTGAGGAGGCTTTCAGGCCTCGAATGTGATGTGAGAAGGCTTTAAGGCCTTATGTTGGTGTGACAAGCTTTAACGCCTTATGATGATATAGCTTGGGCTGTAGGAGCCCCTCCGGAGTCTGCACCCCTACAGTGAGCGCGGGTACCCATGTGAGTTGGGAGTGAGCCCGAGGGGCTGATGTTGCACTGTGCGACTGTTGCTGAGCCCGCGTGGCTGATACTGTACTGAGAGTTTGATATTGAGCCCGAGGGGCAGGTTTCTGATTTGATATTGAGCCCGAGGGGAAGGTTTCTGATTATTTCTTACTTGTTGAAATTATTTGTCTTAACTGTTTTAAAAGAGATTGCTCTGATACTTCACGATTTTATTATATAACTTATTTTATTGCTTGAGGTAGCGTTATTGGTGCCTTTATGAGATTTCATGCTTTCAGTTATTATTTATTATTATTACTCACTGGGTCAGAGTACTCATATTACTCCCTGCACCGTGTGTGCATATACAGGCAGAGCTGAGTTTGCTCCTGAGCACTGATTCTTTCCAGACCAGGCGGTGACTAGAAGTAACGAGGTAGCTGTTGACGTCCGCAACCCCGTTTTCTCCCTTATCTTCTGTTATTTATGATATCTTCAGACTTTGTTCCTAATTCCAGATTTTGTAGAATTTTAGTAAACTCTGTAGTAGCTCATGACTTGTGACACCCCGATTTCGGGCTGAGTCGGGATGGTTTTCCCTGTTTTATCACGTTTATTCCGCACTTATGATTATATTATCCATGTTTTAGACTTATTCATGCTAAGTAACTATTAAAAGAGGTATTGTTATTTCTGTTGGCTGGCCTTGTCCTCACGAGAGGCGCCATCACGACCGGGTTTGGGAATTGGGTCGTGATATTTTAATTCTCTATTGGATACTTCTACTTGTCCACTTGTTTGAGGATGATATGGAGTTCCCGTGTTATGCGTGACTCCATATCTTGACAACAAAATAGCAAATTATCTATTTATAAAATGAGTTCTTTGATCACTTATTATAACTCGTGGAGTTCCAAATCTAGAAAAAATATTTCTCTTTAAAAAAGCACAAACGACATGAGCGTCATTTTTTCTAGTGGCTATTGTTTCTACCCATTTTGAAACATAGTCAACAGCCACCAAAATATATTCACAACCGTTAGAAGGAGAAAAAAGACCCCATAAAATCAACACCCCAAATATCAAATATTTCACACACAAGGATAGAGTTTAGAGGAATATCGCCCCTTTTTGAAATGTTACCGATTCTCTGACATTTGTAGCAGGTGGTGACATAATTTTTTGCGTCTTTGAACAGAGTCGGCCAAAAGAAACCAACTTCAAGTACTTTAGCTGCTGTTTTTCTTCCTCTGTAGTATCCTCCTACAGCTCCATCATTGCAATGACTTAAAATGTTGTTCATTTCTGGTTCCGGTACACATCTCCTAATTATGTCATCTGCATAAAATTTAAACAAATAAGGATCTTTCCAGTAGTAATGTCTTACTTCTTTTTAAAGCTTTTTTATTTGTTCATAGGAAAAATCTTTTGGGATCCATCCCCGAACTAAATAGTTTTCAATATCAGCAAACCAAGGTGGTTGATTTATAACGGTTGTGATTGAAAAAATATGTTCATTGGAAAATTCCTCTTTGATATCTTCTACCTCAATAGGAGGATTTTCCAATCGAGACAAATGATCAGCTACCTGATTCTCAAAACCTTTTCGATCTTTTATTTTAAGATCGAATTCTTGCAAAATGAGTATCCATCTTAGTAATCTGGGTCGAGCATCCTTCTTTGCTAAGAGGTACTTTAAAGCTGCATGATCAGTATAAATTGTAACCTTTGTTCCTATCAAATAGGAACGAAATTTGTCAAATGCAAATACTAATGCAATTAATACCTTCTTAGTTGTAGCATAATTCCTTTGAGCTTCATTGAGGGTTCTACCGGCGTAGTAAATAGGCCTAAAAATCTTGTCTGTCTTTTGTCCCAATATTGCTCCAACTTCTATATTACTTGCATCACACATTATTTCAAATGGTTCGCTCCAATCGGGAGAAACAACAATTGGAGCATTAGTCAAATGTTCATTGAGAATCTTAAATGCTTTTCTGCAATCATCTGAAAATTCAAACTTCACATCTTTCAGCAGTAGATTAGTCAGAGGTTTTGATATTTTTGAAAAATTCTTTATAAACCTTCTATAAAAACCTGCATATCCTAAGAAACTTCTAATGCCTTTAATAGTGGTAGGAGGGGGTAATCCTGCTCTAAGATTAATTTTAGTCTTATCAACTTCTATCCCTTTAGATGAAATTTTATGTCCTAAAACAATTGCCTATGTTACCATGAAATTACATTTTTTCCAATTAAGAACTAAATTTGTCTCTTTACATCTTTTAAGCACCAAAGTTAAATGATAGAGACAATCTTCAAATGTTTTACCAAAAAGTGTGAAATCATCCATAAATATTTCAAGAAACTTTTTAGTCATATCTGAGAAAATTGCCGACATGCAATGCTGAAATGTAGCAGGAGCATTGCATAGTCCAAATGGCATTCTTCGGTAAGCGTACGTACCTTGGGGGCATGTGAATGTGGTTTTCTCTTGATCTTCTGGAGAAATTAAAATCTGATTATACCCAGAATATGCGTCAAGAAAATAGTAAAAACCATGGCCTGCAACTCTTTCAAGCATTTGATCAATAAAAGGCAAAGGAAAATGATCTTTTCTTGTGGCATCATTAAGTTGTCTGTAATCAAAACAGACTCTCCATCTTGTGACTGTTCTAGTAGTTATGATTTCGTTATTTTTATTTTTTATTACTGTCATACCTCCTTTCTTTGATAGTGCTTGTACAAGACTTACCCAAGGACTGTCAGATATTGGATAAATGATACTTGCTGCTAGAAGTTTCACCATTTCTTTCTTGACGACTTTTTGCATTGCTGGGTTTAGTCTCCTTTGGGATTGGACTATTGGCTTATAATCATTTTTCATAAGAATCTTGTGCATACAAATAGCTGGACAGATTCCTTTGATATTAGTTATAGTCCATCCTAAGAGTGTTTTGTGTTTTCTTAGGACTCCAATCAGTTTACTTTCCTGTTCTATAGTCAAAGAAGATGAAATAATTACTGGAAATAATTCAGGTTCAAGAAACACATATTTTAAATGAGAGGGAAATTCTTTGAGTTTAATTTTTAATTGAACTACTTCGTGTGAGACTTTCTCATTTTCTAACTCTTTTTCTAGAATTTTAACTTGTTCTCTAATTACAGGGTTATCATCACTTATTGTACCTGACCTAGCCAGACATATCTCCAATGAATCAGTAATTAATTGATTATCTTTATATTCGTCTACAAGGTCATCTAGTAAGTCAATTTGAAAATAAGATGATGATGACTCATAATTTCATATTTTTTGCATGTCAAATATTACTCTTTCCTCATTAACTCTAAATATTAATTGTCCTTGATGAACATCAATAATTTCTCTTCCTGTTGTGAGAAATGGTCTACCTAAAATTAATGGTACCTCAGTATTTTCTTCCATTTCAAGCACTATAAAATCTACTGGGAATACAAATTTGTCAACTCTGACAAGGATATTTTTAATAATTCATTTTAGTCTCTTAGTACTTTGATCAGCTAATTGAAGAGACACACCAGTATCTTTCATTTCACCAAGTTCTAATTTCCTGAAAATAGAAAAGGGCATTAGATTTATTGAGGCACCTGAATCACATAACGCCTTTTCAAAGTGAGTACCTCCCATGGTACAAGAAATTGTAAAATTTCCTGGATCACCAAGTTTCTGTCGAAGCTTATTTTGAAGTATAGCACTACATTTTTCCGTAAGCTTAACCACTGAAAGTTCTTCCAATTTTCTTTTACTTGACAGAATTTCTTTAAAACTTGGGGGTTCCTGTACCATTAGGATTACTCCATTGGAATCCTGGACGTTTTTATGCCATGGTACTGTCGAATGAGTAATTATTTCTATAACCAATCACATTTACCTATTCCACATTTTGCGTTGAAGCTTGACATTCATGATTTGAATGATTACCTCCACAAACATCACAATTCTCAAGTTGAGATGACAATTGAGTACCTACCTGAAAAGCCTCCATTTTCTTTATGTTAAGGTCGCAATTTATTATGTCAATGAATTCAAAGATTCGACTTGATTTACTCCTACCATATTCTTCAAAATCATTCTCTTTGAGGGCCACTGGATATTATTTTTCCAAATTTCATTAAGCAATTGCATTGCTTCTGTAGTAGTTTTTCCTATTATTGATCCTCTTGATGCTGCATCAATTACATTTCTAGCAGAGGGTTTAAGACCGTGATAGAAAATATATAAAATGTTAGAGTCTTAGATCCCATGATGTTGCCATTTTCTTAACATTGCTGCTAATCTTTCTCATGCCTGATATACAGATTCAGTATCTGTTTGCATAAAATTATTGATTTCTTTCTTCATTTTAATTATTTTTACAGGTGAAAAATATTTATTAAGAAATTTCTGGGTCATTTGGTCCCATGTTGTAATAGAACCTCTTGGTAGACTTCGCAACCATATTTTGGCTGAACCTTTTAATGAAAAAGGAAAAGGCCGCAACCTGATAGCATCTGTTGTAACTCCATTATATTTGCACGTTTCAACTAATTCAAGAAAATCAATTAGATGGGTGTGAGGATCTTCACTTGCATCACCAACAAACTGACATGACTGTTGAATGGTTTGAATTAAGTCTGTGTGAATTTTAAAATTATTTGCTGCAATTGGTGGTCTCCTCACATTTGATTCTCCTTGAAAATGATCCGGCCTTGCATAATCACGGAGTATTCTATCACGTTGTAGCGCCACCTCATCAAATTATTCTTTTACTTGATGTGGTGGAAGTTGGTTATTGAGTTCTTCGTTCTCCATTTCCTCTATTGTGAAAATTTGAGATCATGAGTGTTCTTTTCGTAACAACCATAAGGATTTTTCAATTTCAGGATCGTATTCGACTAGTTCTCTAGAAGAGGAACGGGTCATACACTTTCTGAAATTTTTGCAGAAAAGTAAAAATAATTAGACAAAAAATAATAATCTCAAATTAGTAATAAAACAATTAATCTGTTGTAGACTTTATCCAATCCCCGTCAACGGTGCCAAATTTGACGAGTTTTTAGCGTTTATAAATTTTTTTTAACTCGTGCTCTATCAAATAATAGTATAGAAAGATGTTGAACCCACAGAGAATGGTTTATCTATTCTACATGCGTTTCTTGTTAGTTGAATTGTGAATTAACTAAAAAATGTATGAATAGAGCAATAGGAATGTTTTATTTTTCACAAATATAATCAAAAGATGTTGGGATCCTGACTTCACTTAATATTTTTATTTTATCGTAGATATATTTTCTTCAATTTTTATTTCTCAGAAATGTATAAATGTCTCTCACTATTACATTTATATATTATTACTATAGATGAACGATTAATTGTACTTCTCTCGGTTATACAAATTAATCATTAAAATAGTAATATTAAAGGACCAAAAATATATACTTGAACTAAAACCTGCTCTTTTTAGTAAGTTCTTTTCGTTTACCCTAAGTGTTATAACTGATTATTACAGTATTTGCCTCTTTCTTTACAAATAAGTATAGAATTAATTTTAACATATAAGAGCTAGATGTTACTAAATAAAAATTAATATCTATCAATACCAAATTTGACTAAATTACTTCTTCCACCTCTCTCGATTACAGAATTAGTAAGAAGTTAAAATGTAGTACGAAATAGATAGATATTAACAAATTAAATAACACCCAACTATAAAGCAGATAAAATTTAAATAAAAAGCTTCAGCTCAAACATGTGAAATTGAGGAATAATAGCTACTATTATATAAAAATATAAAGATTCATCATTCTCCCAACATAAGAAAGTTACTCCATACCGGAGTTAAGAATACCAACGAAAATCTTTTTATCCTATCAAATAAGAAAATAGAAAGAAATATTCAAGAAAAATAATTCCCCTATTTAATTAAAAGTAGAAACTAGAATAATTGCCAATATTGAATAACTAATGAACTTGAAGAAGAGAATCTTCTGACAATGGAAAACAATTGTAATTATGAGCCTCGTCCTCCTCTTCTCCTCAAGCAACTCAAAAGGGTTATATTTATGGCTTTTCTTTCTCACAAGCCTTGTAAAGATAAACTAAAAATAAAGGATGTCCTTCGTTTCTTTTTTAACATACAACACTTTGGTTCCAATGAACCTATATTTTGGTAATTGTCTTCTTTTCCAACTTGGCAAGTTGGAATGTCACGATCTTCAAGACTATCATGTACATTTTAATTCCTTTCAACTTCTTCTTTATATTTTTTTATTTTTTCTATTTTTTAATATTTTTTTTCTTGATACAACACCATGTATCTTTTTTTTTTTATAATTTTTAATTTGTACTTCTTGTATGCACGTGTCTCTTGACGTGGTAATTTGCTGCATTTTTCTTATTCACATTTCCTGGAAAGAAACACAAGGATTAACAATAAAATATGAAGATAATAACTTATTTATTGTATGATATTTTTTTCTTATCAATCACCCTACCTTCCTGCATCAACACACAACCAAGAATAACATGCGAAGCATCACAATTAATAGTGTACATTCCGATCCCGAAGGCAATACCAAAACTGGAGTTCTAGTCAAAGAAGTCTTGGGCTTCTAAGAGCTCTTCTTACACTCATTTGACCATCTGAATAAAGCACTCTTCTGATTTAATCTAGTCAATGGAGCGACTATAGATGGAAACCATTCCAAGAACCGACAATATTAACTAGCCAAACCTAAGAAACTCCTAATCTTTGCAGCGATAGAAGGTCTGGACCAACTCTGAACTACCTCAATCTTCTTTAGATCCACCTTGACCACACCGCTGGACACCATGTGGCCCAAGAATGCCACAAAATCTAACCTAAACTCACTATTGATATCTAGTTGCCAATATCGAACCACTTTGTATTTCATAACTTCCCTCTAATTGTGTGTCAAAATTTGCTCAAGACTCCATTTTCTCCCTTTTTTCACTTTTGGTTTAGAGATTGAGTGTCTTGTAGCTTAGGATGATGTGAAGCTTTTGGTTTCAAGTATGTTGGCTCTAACTTAGACACACTCCTCACATGACACAACCTCGAGGTATTTGCTTCTACACACGATATGCATCTTCACTATTTCCCAATTAACACCCACACCCCCAACATAGGCATTTATCCTCATTCATAATATTCAAGGAGGGACGGGTTCAAAGTGGAAATTATTTTACAGAAGGGGTAAAGGTTTATAATGTGGTGGCCAAAGAAAAGGTTAAAGGTCCAAAGGGGGACAACTAGGAAAATATGTGCACAAGGAAGGTAAGTATGGCCATATTTGGTTAAAAATCACAAAGAGATCCTAAGATCATTTCTACAACCAAACACCAACCTAAGATTCGCATTAAGGAACTAACAGGGAAAGTTTTAGACGGTACGAGTTAAGCACATGCATTATTCACAAACTCTTACAATACATAACGCATGAAATTCTCAAATCGACATATCTCTAGCCCTTAAATGAACACAACGCATCATCTAATGATATTGTAATTATAGTAAATACAAAGTCATAGAACGAGCATCGATTTCGCAAAATGATTATCCATTCATAAAATTTGGAAGGTATATTTTATTTCACAAAAAATTATCACATGCTTGATTCTAATACGATTGCACCAAATTAGTCAAAAGATTTCATAACTACAGTCGTGGTTCTACTATTATACCCTTGGAAAAGAACCTAACAAACAAAATCAAGGGAAATTCATTACTAACTACAGTATCAAAACTAAAATCTACATATGTCAGCAAAAATGTTCTTGCTCCTCCAACTTGACATAACAGCTTGCATTCTCCCTATTGCATTTAAAAATTAAGAATAAAGTTTAGAGGCTTCCTGTAGCGTAGTAGGCACTTGGATGTGTTGGACTATCTGACGTTGTCATGGGGCTGGGAGCTAAACTGTCGGTTTGGTAGATTGAACCTCATGCTGCAATGTAGAGTTTGGGACTAGAGTAGAGGACTCCTCAAGCTGCGGAGGTGGGTCTTGGACCTGTGAGCTACTTGCCTTAAGTTGTGACGGCCCTGTGGAAGTGGTGGCTACCTTGGAAGCTAAATCCTGAAGAGATTCTACGATGGTAGTCTGTAACTCTACATCATCTTCTTCTCCATGTTCTGGAGGTGCAACCTATTTTCCCATGTTTTGTAGCTGGTCATCGGCCTCTTCAACTGCCTATTCTTCATCTGTCTCCTCATGAGACTCTACTATTGTCACGACCCAATTCCCAAACCCGGGTAGTGATGGCGCCTCTCGTGAAGACAAGACCAACCAACAGAACAACAATGCCTCTTTTTAACAGTTAACAAACATAAATGAATGAATAATACGACTTAATGGCATTAATAACTGATATTTACCACCCAACACAGCCCGACCGGGGTGTCACAAGTCATGAACATCTAAAGAAGACTGAACACCACTACAGGACCAGTAATATATACAAAATACAATCTGGAGTTCAAAAGATGAAGTCTGGTGCCGTGAACGTTGTCGGTCACCTTGCTCAGCTACAATAGTAATACCTTCAATCCGCTAATAGCCCGCTACTGGGTGAACAATACCTGCAACTGCACGCGAGGTGCAGGGAGTAAAGTGAGTACTCCAACTCAATGAGTAATAAGAGTAAATAAAAACTGAGCGGCAAGAAATCACGTAAAAGCACTCCATCATGCTATATAGGACAGTACGACCCTTTGCGAAAACAGTAAAACCGCAAAAATCCTTTAGACAATATTTGGTTCAGTTTAAAAAACTCTTTTGAAAATATCCTCTTCCAACAATCAAGCATATGAATGCGATATCAGATAGTGCAAGTCAGCACATAAGTCAGCCCCTCGGGCACAACACTCTACCAACAAATAACACCAGAGTATCTGGTAAACAGTGCAAGAAGTAGCTTGGATGCCAACAAGCTGCCAATGATATGAGAGTGCTAACTGTCATGACACGTAGTACAAACAGGAACCAATGCATGAATGCAATGCAATGCACATGACCGCTGCAGCGCGGCGCCCGATCAGTTTGGGTACCCGCGCTCACTGTGGGGGTTCAGACTCCAGAGGGGCTCCTACAGCCCAAGCGCATTATCAATATCACACCGCTGCGGCGTGCAGCCCGATCCATCCTCAGTCCAGAATATGCATGTGAGCCACTACTGCTATGTCAAGTAATAGTTCTCAGTTCCAAACGTTAGAAATTGTAATTTAAGTTTTAAAACCTTAGAAGTATGACTAGACAGTTCAAAGCAGTGTTTAACTCAGGACTGAAATCAATTAACATGCCAAGTATCATGGAAACAGTGATAATAATCCCTAAAGGATTCAATCAGCTGGCACGAGGCCCAATCACGACAACTAATCCATTTTTATAAGGATATCAACTAAGCTTCAATCAATTAGGTAGTTATTTCATTAAGCGGGACGGAACAAGTCACAATCCCCAACGGTGCTCTACCACACGCCCGTTATCCGGCGTGCAAGTCACCTCAATATAGCACTATGATGTGCAAACCCGGGGTTTCAAACCCTCAGGATATCATTTACAAGTATTACTCACCTCAAGACGGCCAAAATCTAGCTCGCTATTCCCTTGCCTCTCGAATTAGCCTCCTCGTGCGACGAATCTACCCAAAATCACAACGAATATGTCACATTATGCTAAAGAGACAATACCCAATCGAAAGCAATCGAAAATTATCAAAATTCACGAATTTGACAAAACCCGAGCCCCGGGCCCACTTCTCGAAAGTTAGAAATTTTTACACCAAAATGTTCCTTATCTCGCCACGAGACTATACAGATCAAATTCACAAGAATCGGAGTCCATTTGACCCCTCAAATCACAAATTCTCATTAAAAACCCCAAGCCCTAGTTCTTCACTTTTAAACCAAATTTCCATGAATTTAAATGTTAAAGTCATAATTAGATGATGTTTCTAGGCCATGGGACTTACCTCCAATTGATTCCCAGTCAAAACCCTTCAAAAATCTCGTCAAAGGCTCCCAATCTTGCTAAAAAATGGTGGAAAAATGAACCCAAGTCGCGGACGAAATGTTCTTAAAACATTCTGCCCAGGGGACAAATCCTTCTTCGCGAACGCGATGGCCCTCACGCGTTCACGATGGAAAAAAATCCACTGGGCCATTTTTACTCTTCGCGAACGCGGAGCCCTCCCGCGAACGCAATGCCTCAGCTGCCCACTCTACACGAACGCGTCGCCCTGACCGCGAATGCGAAGGCCAACAAGCTCCCCTTACGCGAACGCGAGTCACCGATCGCGGATGCGATGCACAACAGACTCTACGCGAACGTGGGATCCCAGACGCGAACACGAAGACCAACGGCCTTAGGCCTACAGAAACGCGACCCTGCCTCACGAACGCAAAGGCCAAATTGGCTTGCAACTACTGTTGTAAAATCTGCAACTCCTCAACACCCCGAAACTCTCTGTTAGCTATTCGAAATCACCCCGAGCCCCCCGGGACCTCAACCAAAAGCACAGGTATGTTCTATTACCTTATTCAAAATTGCTCGAACCATCAAAACACTACCGTTAACATCAAAATCATTAAATTTCATCAAATCAAAGCCTAAGTTTAACTAAAACCTCCAAAACTTGCATTCGATCAAAACCTGACCTAAACACCTCCGAATCAACTGACATTTTGCACACACATCCCAAATCACTTAACGAAGCTACTGCAACTCTCGAAATTTCATTCCGACCCTCGGATCAAAATCTCGCATACCAACCGGATTTCGCCAAAATCCTAACTTCGCCAAATTAGGCTAACTTCTACACCGAACCTTCAAAATTACTTCAGATTACTCTCCTAAGCCTTAAATCATCCCCCGAAACTAATCGAATCATCGGAAATCAATTCCGAGCCATCTAACTCACAAGTCAACATCCGGTTGAGTTTTCCAAACTAACCTTTCCTTAAAGAGACTAATTGCCCCATTTCCTACCAAACTCGATCCGAACCAACTCAAATTCACCAGGTACGTATATTGAAACATGAAGAAGCATAAAACGGGGAAAACGGGATGGAAATACATGAGACGATAGGTCGGGTCGTTACATCCTCCCCAACTTAAACAAACGCTCGTCCTCGTACGTATCCAGGGTTGTTCTAGGAGCCAATCAATAGCTTAATAATCTTACCAAACATACACCTGGGGTGATCCCGCATCACCCTATCTCATGTAGGTCTGATAACACAACATAGCTGAAATCTCACGATCCAGCGAGACCATAAACCGTGGAACCACATTGCACTTTCTGAAATTATAAACAAGACCAGAACCTCACATCTATACTCAGAATAAGTCCGAACCAGCTGTAATATCCCATACCTGTAACCTCCATCAAATCACATGATATACCACATAATCCAGCACTTGAAACGATAACTTCTATTCACAGTAGTTACCCACAACAACCAAATATCGTTGAAAACAACCTTTTATTAGCTAAAGTCTTATTCCAACATTTTCACATACTGCCAACAACAAGTGAAATACGCGATAAACCGTAACCATTCCTCAGATCAATCAGGCATGAAGCCACTTCCTTCTTGACTAATGCCATAACAGATTTTCGGGCCGAACCTCAATACTATCCTTCTAACAAGCTGAGATCAAATCTGTTCGTATTCATTAATGACTCCAATGACTACCTCGAATCCAACACACCACTCTGGTGGTATGACACCTCAATACAGGCCTAAGCCACAACTTGCATAATGCACGCACCATTAAGGAACAGTCTGGACATACTCAAATCATGACAAATGACTTAAACGAAAGAGCTGTACCCCAAGCTCAACAGTACCATTACAACACAAAGCTGAGACCCCGTCTCACATCATAGAAATAGAGTACCCGAATCCTCCTCGAAAGGTCATAACTTCATGTGGCCTCGCCACAACGCGCGATCCTATCCAAACACTGTTACACATGAAGCACCTTAAGTCACCATGCTCAAAATAGACAGCCATGCACAGATTGATG
>MU676418.1:20185-41384 GCA_026770625.1 Nicotiana glauca
GTACCTTAATCCTCTGCAAGTCTCGCATTCATCCCCACATCAGTTGAGTCCACTCTCTTAAGCGACCCGAATTTTCAAATTTCAACACGTACCCTTCAATTACACATGAGATCTTCTAACATACACATAAGGATCATACCACTTAAGAACACTCCGCAGGAGATATCCCACCTGCTTCGCCTCAATTTAGTATTTTAGCATGCCTTCCACCACCATATACGTTACACAGTCATTTAGTCTTCCCAAGTCCGAAATCATTCCGCCATAAGTATTGCACTTAACGTTCCAACTAGGAGATATGATAGGAATCGAACTCGGGATGCACATAACTCGGGATACACATCGAATCATAATAGGAATCGAACACTTAACAGTTCACCTACTATCCAGTAGACTTCTTCATCACTACCAAGTCACATAGATACATCTCGCAGTACTAACATACTCATCACATGAATACCAAACTGCCATTTCGACTAATAGGGACAATACCAAACATATAAGTTCAAAACATTTTCTCACATAATCGTCACCTCGGTGCTCAAGCCATAGGCAAAGATCCGGCCTCAAGTCCTCCAAACTGGCCCGATATACTCACGAAGATCATATCTCGCCCCTTGATCAGGGAATCACAATCCATCAAGGCACATACAATACTGAGCGCTCACGTGCACATACAGACGTGTGAAAGGAATTTCAAGAGTTATATCTCAAGCTGAATCAAGTACGCACGATAAGAATTCCAAAAAAGTGTAGTTTTCCTAAAGGTTCTGCAGCCTCTCGAGGATAAATACAGACGTCTCCGTACCGATCCGCGAGACTCTACTAAACCTGCTCATATCTCATGAGACCTAGTAACCTAGGCTCTGATACCAACTTATCACGACCCAATTCCCAAACCAGGGTCGTGATGGTGCCTCTCGTGAAGACAAGCCCAGCCAACAGAACAACAATTCCCCTTTTTAACAGTTAACAAACATAAATGAATGAATAATACGACTTAATGGCATTAATAACAGATATTTACCACCCAACACAACCCCACCGGGGTGTCACAAGTCACGATCATCTAAAGAAGACTGAACACCACTACAGGACCAATAATATATACAAAATACAATCTGGAGTTCAAAAGATGAAGTCCGGTGCTGCGAATGCTCGCGGTCACCTTGCTCAGCTACAATAGTAATACCTTCAATCCGCTAATAGCCCACTACCGGGTGAACAATACCTACAACTGCATGCGAGGTGCAGGGAGTAAAGTGAGTACTCCAACTCAATGAGTAATAAGAGTAAATAATAACTGAGCGGCAAGAAATCACGTAAAAGCACTCCATCATGCTATATAGGACAGTACGACCCTTTGAGAAAATAGTAAAACCGCGAAAATCCTTTAGACAATATTTGGTTCAGTTTAAAAACCTCTTTTGAAAATATCCTCTTCCAACAATCAAGCATATGAATGCGATATCAGATAGTGCAAGTCAGCACATAAGTCAGCCCTTCGGGCACAGCACTCAACCAATAAATAACACCAGGGTATCTGGTAAACAGTGCAAAAAGTAGCATGGATGCCAATGATATGAGAGTGCTAAATGTCATGACACATAGTACAAACAGGAACCAATGCATGAATGCAATGCAATGCAAATGACCGCTGCAGAGCGCAGCCCGATCCGTTTGGGTACCCGCGTTCACTGTGGGGGTTCAAACTCCGGAGGGGCTCCTACAGCCCAAGCGCATTATCAATATCACAACGCTGCGGCATGCAGCCCGATCCATCCTCAGTCCAGAATATGCATGTGAGCCACTACGGCTATGTCAAGTAATAGTTCTCAGTTCCAAACGTTAGAAATTGTAGTTTAAGTTTTAAAACCTTAGAAGTATGACTAGACGGTTCAAAGCAGTGTTTAACTCAGGACTAAAATCAATTAACATGCCAAGTATCATGGAAACAGTGATAATAATCCCTAAAGGATTCAATCAGTTGGCACAAGGCCCAATCACGACAACTAATCCATTTTTATAAGGATATCAACTAAGCTTCACTCAATTAGGTAGTTATTTCATTAAGCGGGACGGAACAAGTCACAATCCCCAACGGTGCTCTACCCCACGCCCATTATCCGGCGTGCAAGTCACCTTAATATAGCACTATGATGTGCAAACCCGGGGTTTCAAACCCTCAGGATATCATTTACAAGTATTACTCACCTCAAGACGGCCAAAGTCTAGCTCACTATGCCCTTGCCTCTTGAATTAGCCTCCTCGTGCGACGAATCTGCCCAAAATCACAACGAATATGTCGCATTATGCTAAAGAGACAATACCCAATCGAAAGCAATCGAAAATTATCAAAATTCATGAATTTGACAAAACCCGAGCCCCGGGCCCACTTCTCGAAAGTCAGAAATTTTTACAGCAAAATGTTCCTTATCTCACCACGAGACTATACAGATCAAATTCACAAGAATTGGAGTCCATTTGACCCCTCAAATCTCAAATTCTCATTCAAAAACCCAAGCCCTAGTTCTTCACTTTTTAACCAAATTTCCATGAATTTAAATGTTGAAATCATAATTAGATGATGTTTCTAGGCCATGGGACTTACCTCCAATTGATTCCCAGTCAAAACCCTTCAAAAATCTCGTCAAAGGCTCCCAAGCTCGCTCAAAAATGGTGGAAAAATGAACCCAAGTCGCGGATGAAATGTTCTTAAAACATTCTGCCCAGGTGACAAATCCTTCTTCGCGAACGCGATGGCTCTCTCGCGTTCGCGATGGACAAAAATCCACTAGGCCTTTTTTACTCTTCGCAAACGCGGAGCCCTCCCGCAAACGCGATGCCTCAGCCGCCCACTCTACGCGAACGCGTCGCCCTGACCGCGAATGCGAAGGCCAACCAGCTCCCCTTACGCGAATGCGAGTCACCGATCGCGGACGCGATGCACAACGGACTATACGCGAATGTGGGATCCCAGACGCGAACACGAAGACCAACGGCCTTAGGCCTACGCGAACGCGACCCTGCCTCACGAACGCAAAGGCCAAATTGGCTTGCAACTGCTGTTGTAAAATCTGCAACTCCTCAACACCCAGAAACTCTCTGTTAGCTATTCAAAATCACCCCGAGGCCCCCAGGACCTCAACCAAAAGCACAGGTATGTTCTATTACCTTATTCAAACTTGCTCGAACCATCAAAACACTACCGTTAACATCAAAATCATCAAATTTCATCAAATCAAAGCCTAAGTTTAACTAAAACCTCCAAAACTTGCATTCGATCAAAACCCGACCTAAACACCTCCGAATCAACTGAAATTTTGCACACACATCCCAAATCACTTAACGAAGCTATTTCAACTCACAGAATTTCATTCCGACCCCCGGATCAAAATCTCGCATACCAACCGGATTTCGCCAAAATCCTAACTTCGCCAAATTAGGCTAACTTCTACACCGAAACTCCAAAATTACTTCTGATTGCTCTTCTAAGCCTTAAATTATCCCCCGAAACTAACCGAATCATCGGAAATCAATTCCGAGCCCTCTAACTCACAAGTCAACATCCGATTGACTTTTCCAAACTTACCTTTCCTTAAAGAGACTAATTGCCCCATTTCCTACCAAACTCAATCCGAACCAACTCAAATTCACCAAGAACGTATATTGAAACATGAAGAAGCATAAAACGGGAAAAACGGGATGGAAATACATAATATGATGGGTCGGGTCGTTACAACTATTTCATTATCATATTACTCAGCAGTAACTATCAAAGGAATCGAAATCTTTGAGGTGCTAATGCCATGGTCTTCATCCATTGGAAGAAGTTCTGTGTACTCCAAGTCCAAAGACTTTATCTGATGCATCTCCTGCTTTAGCTGGGCAACATCTTCTTTCATCTTTGTCATGTTATCATCTCCCCCTAGCTTAACATTCTCAAGTCTTGCCTCAAATTTCTAGAGTCAATCTTCATAAGTTTGATGTTTCTTGAGAAGATCAGTCACTTAGCCATTGAGTAGGGACAGTGCTTCCTAGATAAGATCAAATTTACTATTTGTTAAATCAATACCATGCCAATCCCCACCTGAACCGGTCTAAAATAACCTACCTTATCCACTTTGCGATCTGCCCAAACCCCTAAAAACCAATCGAATTGTGCCATGTCACTCTTCAATTCCACTCATAAAAAAAACACATTCAATTTGGGCCGTTAATCCATACCATCGAGTGACCACATTTATTCTCACATTTTCCATTGTTTAACCCCATGCGAGATTATATCCTCACCTTTGGATCACATGGATCCAACGATCCCTATTTTTTCCCAATAATATATTTTTAAGTTCATACAACTTAATTATCAGGATCGTTGATCAAATGATCTAACGATCCAAATCTCTTCTCTCACCTTAAAACTATGAGGCCAACTAAGAGTCTGATACCCTAATAATTTCCCCCTTGAACAGACGCCTCTCTTTCCCTAAACTCTCTCTAATATCTCAAACTCCCCACACTCATCAATCCCAAATCCTTGCATAAATATTTGCAAGGTCACGAAATTAAACCTCACAACACTCAATCTGTCTCTTACACCCCATGGGTCATGCAGTTTCTTTCCTCTTTCATCACTAGATTCAAAATTCCCAAACTGAAACCCTAGGTTCGATGATGAAACCTCAAATCATCCGAATATCCCTTATGTTCTTCCAAATCCATGACATGCATGGCTATTGTCTTTGATTCCATCATCATTATTCATGTCCAAAGGTCAAACGCAATGACCTCTGGACATTAGGCCTTTATTCGATGAGTCTTTAACTTTAACAATCATTCTCTTATGCCTAGGTAATTGCTATGTTGCTTTTCCCCTCTATTCTTCACTGATTTCATCTCTATTGTTATCATAACCTACACTTTGTCACTTTCCACTTACAATTCAAATCTGTCAAAACCCTAGGGCATTGAATGCTACTATAAATAGGAGCTTTAATGCCTCACCTAACAAAACCAACTTAACACCTAAGAGAACTAAAACGCTTTAGACTTCCTCACTAATTTTCACTTTCCTCTCTTTCTCTAGTTCTGAGTTTATTTACTGCTCGAGCTTGAGTTTGGATTCCTAAATGGCTAGATGAAGATCTTGTTTGGTTTATTGCTCCATAGAACGTCAGTGTACACTGACCTCCCTTTCTTTAAATTGTTTGTGTTTTGCGCTTACCATATCTTCTGAGGTTGTGTTCCATCACGGTCCTGAGGTTGGGAATTCTGAGTCGTGATAAGTTGGTATTAAAGTACTAGGCTGCTAAGGTCTCACGAGTCATAAGCAAGTTTAGTAGAGTCAGGAGGATCCGTGTGGAAATGTCTGTATTTATCTTCTATAGTCTATGGAGTTTTAGGAAAATTTTCACTTCTTTATTTCCCCATCATGTAATTTTATTCTATCATTGATGTTTGAATTATTCTATTCTTATTCTCTCATAGATGGTGAGAACATGCACAATATCTACAGCCAGATAGGAGTCAGAGCCCCCTTTTTGAGCCACTGCCAGGGGTAGAGGCCGAGGTCGATCTAGAGGGAGAGGCAGAGATAAAGCTCAGCCTATATCTCGTGCAGCAACACCCACTGTGGAGCCTCATATTGATCATGAGGAGGAGATCCTAACACAGATTGCACCAGTCAGACCCGCTCAGGTCTCGGAGGGATTTATAGCCACCAGCAATCTGTGCATCTCATAGACTCTGCATTTTTGGTGGCACCAGCAATCTCTCAAGCTGGGGGAAGAGCAAAAAATCCCGCCACTTACACTTGAGAGCTGATGACTCCCATATATCAGACTCCAATAGTCTAGCCAACTAGGGAGTTCAGCCTGTTATTACTGCATTAGACCAGAAAGAGGCATGTGATGTTTTCTGAGGGATTGATGAGGTTGGATAAGTTCACAAAGCTCTTCCCTATTCATTTTACTGGTTCACCTTCTGAGGACCCACATGATTATTTGGATTGTTGCTTCGAGGTACTGAGCAACATAAGTATTGTTGAGTCTAATGGAGTAGACTTTGTAGTGTTTCAGATAACCAGTTCAACCAAGAGATGGTGGCTGGATCAGGTGTAGAGCAAACCAGCTGGTTCACCGCCATACACTTGGGAGTAGTTCTATCTCCTAAGACTTAAAATATCAAAGGTCCGAGTTCTATCTCCTAAGACTTAACCTAGAGACCAACCCCCAATTACCCAGAAACCCCAATCATTCTCACCCAGCCCTGTCGCCTTCATTTCCCCTTTATACCTTTTTTCTCCCATCCCTCCCACCCATAAATCAAAGAAAACTTGCACAATTCAGTACAAGGTCACAAGATCTTCACCAAATCATCCTTCCATGTCCCTCCATCCGCCGAATCCTGCTAGTTTCACCTTTTTGCTCTACAAATATGATAGATTAAACACACCCAGTGGGCTCGAAACACAATTCCTTTGTTCTTTCAAATCAACTTGCAGATTCATCTCCTTTGTCCCTAGGAGATAAATCCAGTAAGCCAATTTCCATTCTCGTCGTTTGAATTCAAAAACCCTAATTCAAAACCTTATAACTAATTGATGAACTTTTATTTCATATGGTTTCTCCACTTACTCTGCCAAATCAGAGCATGCATGTGCACCTTTCAGAGCTTCATCATGAATACCCAGAGGTCAATCACAGTGACCTTTGGGTTTTGAGGCTTTTTTCGATGGGTTTTCCTTCACTAGTCAACCACTCTCCATTCAGGTAAAAACTATCATTAATTCTCCTCTGTATTTGGGATTTTTTACTCTATTTTCTGTCATCATTGACCTTTCTTCATTTTTCACTACTAAGTTGAATCTGAAACCTATGAGCCTTAAATGAGACTATAAATAGAGCTCTTTAATTTTCTCACCAACACACGACCTAACACTGAAGAAAAACATCTACACAATCCTCTAAGAATAATTCTAATATTTTGAAACCTAGGGTTTCTTACTGAATCTTTTTCTTTGTTTTTAGTACTATTGCTACTTTGAGCTTGAAGATTTTGGGGTCTTAAGCACTAAGAGAGATCTTCGTTTGGCCTGCTGCCCTAAAAAAGGTCAGTATTTCCTCATTTCTCTCTTGCTCATCTCAACTAAATGTTATAAATGTGCTAGTTATCTTCTGAGAATTATAGTAGTTTATGATATTTTGTAATTAGCATAGGAATGCTTTTATTCTGTTTATGATAGTATAGTGCCTGCTTGTGATCATATGTCATACCTTTTGAATCTTCAATTGATGATTGATCAAGTTATTATGTGACTCCTGCTGGTTTTCGTTTCTAAGTTCCAAACAATCTACATGTTTAAGTTGAAATGTGACTTGAATGATTAATCATACTTACCTAAACTTCACATTTTTTTATTGATGATTCTGCAGTGATCTTTGCCTTTACATATTGTTTTCCCTGTATTTTATTAGTCTTAAAGTCGAGTCAATTGTCTGATAATACTGAATAAGATGAACCTGAAAGTTCATAAATTCATATCTTTTAACTTAAGCATGAACATCTACGTGCTCAAATGCTTTTCTTCCCTATATATCTATTAACTCTGAAGGTAACTTCTGAGAATTCTCATGCATATACCTAACTGTTGGATGCATTTGCATGAAACTATTTTGTTTGAGTTAAATTATCTTCTTTTCATGAACCTCTATTGTATATATTCTGTTAAGATTAAGCTATCTTCCTCTTCATAGAACAAGTCATAATCATGTTTGGCTATAGTCAACTGGTAATTGCTGTAAAGCTAAACTTAGTTGTCTCATGATCAGTTAAAACCTTCAGTTACATGTTTAGTTCAAAACCTGCTTGGCATAGTACTTCCCTATCTTTAATTTCTTTAAACTAATATTGACTTTGTGAAGCTTACATGCATTTATCTTTAAGATTATCTTCATAAAATTAGGACTTAGTCAATGTGTTATAATTAAGTAATAATGACTACTTCGCAGTTAGACACTAAACTAGACTATGTGTCTGAGTTAAACTTCTTTTGATACAATACTTCCTTCATTTGTAACTCCCTATCTTCATGTTTAACTTGATCCTGTAATGTGAGAAGCTCCCCTTTCCATATAAAGCCACAACCTCACTTGCACGGCCTATGTAAAGCTGACTGAATATTTCAAGTATCCCTATTTGATTTTATAATTCCATGTTCTTGTCTTAAACTGTACGCAGTCCTTTCCCTATTGTCAATTTAAAACTGAACCTGATCCTTGAACCTTGTGAGAAGCCCCTTTGTTGATAATATTTGAATATGATGGCCTATTTAAGGATAATACTATCAGGGATATGACTCTGTTGAGCTCTTAGCGATTTCATGTTCAAATCTGTGAGCTTGTAGTCATGTTGAGAGTTCAATCCTATTTCTGATATCCTCTGTAAAAAATGGTTAGCCATAATTATTTTATCTGGATCTTTACAGATGATCTTTAAAGTTCTAAGTAGTGTTACTAATCCCTGTATGTGCTAGAAGCTAACCAATCAATTCACAGTTAGTTTGCCAAAGACAAGAGCATCTGTATCTTTGTGTTGTTACATATATGAACCCTGTATAGCTTGCCTTCCCTTTGTGTGTGCTCTTCTCTAATGTTCATACCTTTAACAGTATGCTTGTGACGTTTCTGCTCCTCTTATGTGTGTGTTCGATAGTCAAACCTTTAAATTTACCTAATATGTATTATTTTATTTGGTATCAAATGTAGTCTGTGTGTTCTTATGTTAGGAGAGAAAGTTATTTTTGTGGTAAATAATATTATATCATTTAATTTACATTGAAATACCCTCATTGGCACTTATACCCATAGGAAAAATAATTTGTTAGTGGTTATGAGTATTTGGGAGTTGAGTTTAGCTCTAGGTTGGACTGCCTTCCCCAGGACAAACATTGCCCTAGGCCTTGAGTCTATTGGAAACTTTGAAGTGTCGGGAGATTCAAAGGGGGGCATCGGCCTTTAGTATTCATTAACACTTTCAGTTCTTTAGGGGTTTAAGGTTTATTGACAACGAAAGGTTTTTACCATAATTTTTTTGCCATGTATGACTACCACATCAGTGTTATTTTCCATAGCATTTGAATATTGATATTTTCTTGTTCCAGTCGTTTATTTATATATATTTTATACATGTTTGAATAAGCTGAATATATGGAGCATGTATCTAATGACTTTTTTACTCTTTTGGGCATGTACACATTTGGGATAAGGAACTCAGGCCCAGGCCCAACCTTGTTGCATTTTTCTAGAGAGTCCAGTCAGCTGTAGCCGTATCTCTTAATTGCTAGGCCTACCTTATTGAGGCCTAATCACGAGAATCCAGTCTTCTTTCCCTCATTTCCTTTGTTATTATTTATTTCTTCCTTAATCTAGTTTACTGCTTCATTACTTTTTTCTACTGCCTTGTCACTTTATCACATTTTTATTATCGTGTATATAACACTCATATACTAGATCACATACTTTACTTTCATGCTTTAACGTAACATAAAACATAGGCAAATTTTAAATAATATATGATTTAAAAAAAATTAATTAGTAACTAATCCTCATTCGCTAATTATAATCCGCCCGTATCATTAAAATCTCATCGCTCACTTTTCTTCTCTTAAAAGATTTTTGAAGCCCAGAATTTAGTGAAAGCAGTGACCCATTTTCAAAAAAGAATCGCCAGCTTTACTACCAATAAATAAAATCAGATTTTTAAAAGGTGAAGTACTATCACCCAAATGGATTTTTAAAAGACCGCACATTTTCAGATTTTAAAAATCAAGATACATTTAGGTTCACTTTCTTACATCGAGAAGTATTTCTTTTAGAGTTATATAAATACCATTCCCTAAATCAATAATTTTCATAATACCTCTTTTCTACAAACCTTATAAAATATAGAACACTTACATACTTTTTTCAGAACTCTTTTAATGTCACGATCCGGATTTCCATCCTCGGGAGTAGTGATGGCGCCTACTGATACGAGTTAGACAAGCCAATTAATTACACAATTTACCTTTTTACTCATTTTATATTCATTAATAATTTCGAAATAAAAATATTTAAACAGTAAAATTTAAGATAAGCGAAAGAAAGAAGCTATAAGCTATCTGAACATAAATATCTAATACAACTGTTTGAGTCTCGACTACCCAGAACTGGTGTCACAGTTTCATAGACGGTCTAAGAATACTTCAAATAAAGGTCTGAAAGAATTAAATACTACAATGTCTCTAGAGATACATGTAAGAAATAGAAAAGTAGATAGAAGGAGACGCCAAGGTCTGCGGACTCCTGCAGGACTACCTCGGGTCCCCTGATGATCAAGAATCAGCAATATCACTGCGGTCCAAAGTCCACAACACTGAGGTATGCATAAAAGAGTGCAGAGTGCAGTATCAGCACAACCGACCCCAAGTGCTAGTAAGTGCCTAGCCTAACCTCAGTGAAGTAGTGACGAGGCTAGGACCAGATCACAAATAAACATGTGCAGTTACATAGAATACAGTGAAAAGTAAAGCAGGAATGAACATGTAAAGATCCTAACCTTGTCCGAGGCCTCCTGAACCATATTCGTACCCAACAATCGAGCCTCTCCCGTCTCAAACCATCCAACCGGAGACCGACCGCCTACTACATAAAGCCTCATAAGGAGCCATCTGGATACTTGACTGGTAGCTGTTGTTATAGAAAAACTCTATTAAAGGCAAAAACTGGTCCCACGAGCCTCCAAAGTCAATGACACAAGCTCGAAGCATATCCTCCAAAATCTGAATAGTCCGCTCAGACTGCCCATCCGTCTGAGGATAAAATGTTGTGCTCAACTCAACCCGCATGCGCAACTATCGCTGAACTGCTTTCCAGAAATGCGAGGTAAACTGCGTACCTCGGTCCTAAATGATAGAAAAATGCACACCATGAAGACGAACAATCTCCCGAATATAGATCTCAGCAAACCTCTCGGATAAATTGGAGACTACCACAGGAATGAAATGTGCTGATTTTGTCAACCTGTCAAAAATGACCCATACTGCATCGAACTTCCTCCGAGTCTGCGGGAGTCCAACAACGAAATCCATAGTGACCCGCTCCCACTTCCACTCGGGAAACACCGAGCCACATATGCAATGATATCCTTCTTCATTCTTCGCCACCAATAATGCCGCCGCAAATCCTGATATATCTTCGCGGCGTCCAGATGAATAGAGTACCGGGAACTATGGGCCTCCTCTAAAATCAATTCCTAAAGCCCATCCACATTAGGCATACAAACTCGACCCTACAATCTCAAAACTCCATCATCATCTAAGGTGACCTGCTTGGCACCTCCGCGCTGCACCGTGTCTCTAAGGACACAAAAATGAGGATCATCATATTGCCGATCTCGGATACGCTTCAATAAGGAAGAACGGGCGACTGTGCTAGCTAACACGACTGGGCTCAGAAACATCCAACCTGACGAACTTATTGGCCAAAGCCTAAATATCCAAAGCAAACGGTTTCTCACTGACCGAAATATAAGCAAGACAGCCCATACTGGCTGACTTCCTACTCAAAGCGTCGGCCACCATATTGGCCTTCCCCAGATGATATAAGATAGTGATATTTTTATCTTTCAACAGCTCCAACCACCTTCTCTGCCTCAAATTAAACTCCTTTTGCTTGAACAAATACTGACGACTCTTGTGATCTGTGAACACCTCACATGCCACGCCATATAAATAATGCCTCCAAATCTTTAATGCGTGAACAATAGCTGCCAACTCCAAATCATGAACCAGATAGTTCTTCTCATGAATCTTTAACTGCCACGAAGCATAGGCAATGACCTTGCCCTCCTTCATCAACACTGCACTCGAGTCCAATATGAGATGCATTACAATAAACGGTATAAGGCCCTAAACCTGTGGGTAAAACCAATACCGGTGCCGTAGTCAAAGCTGTCTTGAGCTTCTGAAAGCTCACCTCACACTCATCTGACAATCTGAACGGGACACCCTTCTAGGTTAGCCTGGTCATCGGGGCTGCGATAGATGAAAACCCCTCTACAAACCGACGATAGTAGCCTGCCAATCCCAAGAAACTTCGGATCTCTATAGCTGATGCTGGTCTAGGATAGTTTTTGACTACCTCAATCTTCTTTGGATCAAACTGAATACCCTCTACGGATACAACATGACCAAGGAATGCAACTGAACTCAACCAAAACTTACATTTCGAAAACTTAGCATACCACTGACTATCCCTCATAGTCTGAAGAACCACTCTAAGATGTTGTTCGTGCTCCTCCCAGCTGCGGGTGTATATCAAAATATCATCAATGAAGACTATCACGAACGAGTCCAAATAAGGCCTGAACACTCGGTTTATGAAATCCATAAAAGTTGATGGGGCATTTGTCAACCCGAATGACATAACCAAGAACTCATAATGCCCACACCGAGTGCGAAAAGCTATCTTAGGGACATTGGATGCCCTAATCCTCAACTGATGGTAACTAGATCTCAAGTCAATCTTCGAAAATACTTTGGCACCCTGAAGCTGATCAAACAAATCATCAATCATTGGCAGTGGACACTTATTTTTTATTGTAACCTTGTTCAACTACCGATAATCAATACACATTCTTATCGACCCATCTTTTTTCTTAACAAACAACACCAGCGCACCCCAATGAGAATCACTGGGTCTAATGAAACCCTTCTCAAGAAAGTCTTGCAACTGTTCCTTCAACTCTTTCAACTAAGGCAGGGCCTTATGATACGGTGGGATAGAAATGGGCTGAGGTCCCGGAGCCAAATCAATGTGAAAATCAATATCCCTATGGGGTGGCATACCCGGCAAGTCTGAAGGGAATACCTCAGGAAACTCACGAACAACGGGCATAAAATCAATAGAAGAAACCTCAGCACTAGAATTACGAACATATGCCAAATAGGCCAAACTCCCCTTCTCGACCATATGTCGAGTCTTCACATAAGAGATAACACTACTGTGTCCAAGATAGCATGGTAAGATGATAACCAGTCCATTCCCAATATGAAATCGAAATCAACCATGTCTAGAAGAAGAAAATCTACACGAGTCTCAAGACCTCCAATCACAACTATACATGATCAATAAACACGATTCACTACAATAAAATCACCCACCAGTGTAGAAACATAAACATGGGCACTCAAAGAACCACTAGGCATGACCAGATGTGGCGTAAAATAAATCGAAGCTTCTCTGCTACAATCTGGAAAAATACCTACACCTCCACCTCTAATACCTCTACCTCCACCTCTAGCATATCTACTTTTACCTCTAATACCACTACCTCCAACTCTAGCTAATTGGGCGGGTTGGACGAGTCCCTCAATGAACCTCCTCGCTCTCTCTCTCAGTGGGAAGCATGATAAGAGCATGACGAGCCAAATCGATAAATTTGTTCTCATACTGAGTAACAGTCATAGGACCCTACTGGAGACGCTTAAATTGCCTCCGATTGGCATCTCTCTGAGTGATGGGGAGAAACTTCTCCAGAAATAGCTGCGTGAATTGTTCTCATATCGAAGCTGATGACCTAACTGGTATAGCCAATCAATAATCTCTCCAATAGGTCTTTGCGGATCCAGACAAGCGAAAGGTAGCAAAATCGACCCCATTGGTCTCCACGATCCCCATGTTCCTGAAAAACTCATGACAGCTGTCTAGATAATCCTGGGATCCTCATTAGATGCATCACTGAATGTAGTTGTGAAGAGCTTTTTGAAACTTATCCAACCTCCACAAAGCCTCCGAAGATGTAGCTGATCTATCATTGGTCTGTGCAACTGCTCGGCTGAAGAAGTGGTACATGACCTCGCCATTCGCGGAAGGACAAGATTAGAGGTTTCAATTTAGCATTGAGAGCACAAAATCATATGACAGAGAAGAATAGAAGTGAAACTTTTCCTAACTCTGTAGCCTCTGAGGGATAAATACAGATGTCTCCGTACCGATCCCTCAGACTCTACTAAGATTGTTTGTGAACTGTGAGATCTATGTAACCTAGAGCTCTAATACCAACTTGTCACGACCCGGATTCCCACTCTTGGGAGTCATGCTGGCGCCTACGGATATGAGCTAGGCAAGATAATTAATTGCATAATTTATCTTTTTACTCATTTTATATTGATTAACAATTTCAAAATAATAATATTTAAACAGTAAAATTTAACATAAGTGGAAGAAAGAAGCTATAAGCTATCTGAATATGAATGTCTAATACAACTGTTTGAGTCTCAACTACCCAGAACTGGTGTCACAGTTTCACAGATGGTCTAAGAGTACTACAAATAAAGGTCTGAAAGAATTACATACAACACTGTCTCTTGAGGTACATATAACAAATAGGAAAGTAGATAGAAGGAGATGCCAAGGCCTGCGGATGCCTGCAGGACTACCTCGGGTCGCCTGATGATCAAGAATCAGCAATCTCACTGCGGTCCAAAGTCCACAACACTAGGGTCTGTATAAAAGAGTGCTGAGTGTAGTATCAGCACAACCGACCCCATGTGTTGGTAAGTCCCTAGCCTAACCTCGGCGAAGTAGTGACGAGGCTAGGACCAAACCACAAATAAACCTGTGCAGTTACATAATATACAGTGGAAAGTAAAGCATGAATGAACTTGTAAAGATAGGAGGTGGAAACATGCTTTGGGGAATAACAGGTAAAAACATAATATCAAGAGAACCATAAAGGAATCAAAATCCAACCACTAACAAGAATAAGGAAAACAAAGGTAGAGTTTACTTTCTGTTCACATCTTGTTGCAGGCGTGCAACCCGATCCCATTTCTTGTATCTCATGGCAGGAGTGCTACCGGCTCCCATTTTCTTATATCTTGTGGTAGGCGTACCACCCACTCGCATTTTATTATATCTAATGGTAGGCATACCACCCGCTCCCATTTCAGTATATCTTGTGGTAGGCATACCACGTACTCTCATTTTAGTATATCTTATGGTAAGCTTACTACCCGCTCCCATTTCATCATATCTTGTGGAAAGCGTACCACCCGCTCCCATTTTATTATATCTTATGGTAGGTGTACCACCCGCTCCCATTTTATTATATCTTGTGGTAGGCATACCACCCACTCCCATTTTACTATATCTTGTGGTAGGTGTACCACCCGCTCCCATGTACAAGCCAAAAATAATCACAAGGAATCCCGTCAAGGGAGCAATAATATCAACAAACATCCCAGTAAGGAAACAATGATATTTCAACAATATCTCGGCAAGGGAGAAATATCTATAACCAAACTTGTTACAACATCTAACTACCTCAGCTTTAACCAAAATTGTTACAACACCTAACTACCCAGTTATAACCAAACTTGTTACAACACCTAACTACCTCAACTATAACTAAACTTGTTACAACACCTAACACAAAGATTCATCAACCTAAGCATCCGTAATATCAATTAAGAACACAATGCAAGGGAACCACAACTCAATAATAGCCCGATAAGTGGGCAACATAATGATCTCTTCTTTTTCTTACTTTTACTTCACAACTCGAACCAATGCTCTAGAGTTTCAATTATCACTTATACTTTCACAATTTGTTATACAACTGGAGCCAACGCTCCTCAATGTTCATAGGTCACAATTTTTCCACAACTTTACACAACAAATATAAATCTTCACCAATGCATGAATAATACAACGAAGTCATGAGAATCACAATATAATTCTCACGGTCATACTTGACACCGATGTATAGATACTCGTCACCATACCTATACGTCATATTCAACAAGAAGCAAATAGCAAATAGGACACAACTCCTAATCTCTCAAGGTAAGGTTAGACCAAACACTTACCTCGATGCCACGAACACAACTCAAGATTTAATTATAACTTTACCCCTTGATTCCACTGCCAATTCGCTCGTATCTAGTCACAAGTTACTTAACTTCATCAATAAATACTAAATGAATCAATTTGAATGCATGAAAATGAATTTTCCAAAGTTTTACCCAAAAGTCAAAAATTGCCCCCGGGCCCACATGGTCAAAACTCAAGGTTCGAATCAAAACCCGATTACCCATTCCCCCACGAACCGAAATATATAATTTGTTTTGAAATAAGACCTCAAATCGAGGTCCAAATCCTCAATTTTTGAAAAACCTAGGTTCTACCCAAAATACCTAATTTCCCCCATGGAAATCATTGATTTGAAGTTGAAATCATGTTAAAAGATGTTAATGATTGAAGAAAACTAGTTAAAAACGACTTACAATTGATTTGGAGAAGAAAGGTTGTTTGAAAAATCGCCTCTTATATTTTTGGGGTCTTAAAAAATAAAAAATAACTGAAAATCCCGTCTAAATATATTGCCCTCAGATGCCCTGTGCGGACCGCACAAAATCAACTGCGGTCGCACAGGTTTCCTATGTTCTGCAGTGATAGGTTTTAGTATTTTGGCCATAACTTTCTCTACAGATGTCCAAATTGTAATGTCCTTATTTTTCTGAAAGTTAGACACGAAGGGCTACAACTTTTGTTTTTGAATCATCTCAAAATTCCTTGTACATCAAAAGATATAGGCTTCCGAAGTCAGACCAGTGAATTGTTCTTCACCGCGGACCGCACCAAAACTAATGCGGCCGCGCAGGCATCTCCGCGGCAGCAGTCCATATTGTGAGGACTGCACTGCCCTGATCAGAGGTCCTCCACCTCTCTAAGCCTGCAACAGCTCTGTTTTTAAGCCTAAGACATCCCGGAACCTATCCGAAATTCACCCGAGCCCTCGGATCTCCAAATCAAGTGTACACAAAACTTCAAAATCATCCTACGGACTTATTCGTGCAATCAAATCATCAAAATAACATCATGAGCATCAAATTAAATCTCGAGATCAATGAAATTTTCTCAAAACTTCTTTAAACATCAATTTTGCAATTTAAGTCCAAATCACGCCAAATGACATCTGTTTTTCACCAAACTCCACAGAAACGTCTTAAATCATATATAAGACTTGTACCGGGCACTGGAACCAAAATACCATCAGGTTCTAAGCAAATTTCATTTCAAATTTCTTTAAACAATTTCAGAAAATAATTTTGTTTAAAAATTTATTTCTCGGGCTTGGGACCTCGGAATCTGATTCCAGGCATACGCCCAAGTCCCGTATTTTACTGCGGACCTCCCAGATCGTCGAAACATGGATCCGAGTTTGTTTGTTCAAAATGTTGACCAAATTCAACCATAATCAAAATTTTAACTCTAAAGATTTCTATTTCTCATATTTTCACATAGAAGGCTTTCCGGATATAGGTCCAGACCACGCACGTAAATCAAGGTGGGGTAATAAGGAGGATTTTAGGCCTCGAAACACTGAATTCACTTGCAACACAAGTGATGACCTTTTGGGTCATCATATTTAACATATCTCTAAACTCCTTTATGAATTCACATTCCTCTTAAAGTCTACATCCCTTTTAATATACCCTCCTTTAGATATATAGTAAGACGTGCTTTTAATAGTAATTAAGCATAGTACAAATAACGGATGCCTTAAAATTAGTCTAAATCCTATGGAGCTACATCAGATAGATTTTAAGGGGTGCTTAACACTTTTTTCGTAGAAGAACAAGAACATTTATCCATAATCTCACTGGTATCAAACCAATAAAAAATGTAACTTAGTAATTAAATAGGTACCCTAATATAACCTTTAAATATTAGGTGACGACTCTCTTTCTTCAATAACAGAGAAACCACAAGTTGAATCATCTCTTCACTGGTGCAAAATAAGGTGCAACAAGAGAGAAAAGCATGAAAGGTATTGTCGTGCTTGAAAAACATCTTATATTGTTGTATCTTACCGGGACTAAAGAAATATCTATAGCACAAGTTATATATTTTGTGCCATGAATAGTTTAATGGAAAATAAATGCGACTAACTTGAGAAAACTGAAAAAATTGAGAAAAAATGAAATTGAAGAACCCGACTTTTAATTTGTTAGTTTTGTGGTTTATAAATTTATAAATCCGACACAACTGATTTGATTTTATTTAAAAATGTAATGGGACGAGATCATTTCCTCTTAGGAATGAAGGGGAACAAACCAACAATGTTTTTTGACTTTAAACAATTCACTTACCTCATTACAGATAGAATTAAATTAATCATCGGTAGATGGAAAACAGATCAAGAGCAAATCTTCGATTTTGTCAGTGACGAATATTCACTGCCCAGAATTGGCAACTATTCTGACCCTGTCAACAATGTCAGTTAGCCCACCTACCACCCCTTGTATTAGCATAGTACTACTAGTATTTTCTTCGGTTAAGGGTCTGATTTGCCCTTTTACTATTATAAATAGGCCTTATTTATCCTCCGTTTGAGTTTCTTATCAAAAATATCCCTATTGTTATACTTAAGGTTTAAATTTATCCTTCATCTGTTAAATATGGTTAAATATATCCTATCAAATTTTAATGGACACGTGGCAGCATGTCATTGGACCTGACCCAATGATTAAATTTTTTTAAAGCATTTTTATTAAAAACTGAAAAACAATTGCAAAAATAGAAAAAAAAATTTAATAAAATATTTTTATTTTTTAAAAACTGAAAAAAATATTTTCAACAAAATATTTTCGTTTTTGAATTTTTTTCCCAGTTTTTTAAAGCATTTCGTTTTATTTCGGTTTTCAGTTTTCTTTTAAAAGTAAAAGTATATTTGTTTATTTAAAAAATAAAATGAAGAAAAAAATTTCGAAAAAAGTATCTTCTATGTTAGTTTTTTCTATGTTAGAAGTAGCTAAGGATACTTTTTTCGAAATTTTTTTCTTCATTTTAACATTTTTTCTATGTTAAAAATAACTTTAAAACTAATGCATAGAAAAAAAATAAAATGAAGAAAAAAAATTTAAAAAAACTAACATAGAAGATACTTTTTTCGAAATTTTTTTCTTCATTTTATTTTTTAATAAACAAATATACTTTTACTTTTAAAAAAAAACTGAAAAACGAAATAAAACGAAATGCTTTAAAAAACTGGGAAAAAAAATTCAAAAACGAAAATATTTTGTTGAAAATATTTTTTTCAGTTTTTAAAAAATAAAAATATTTTATTAAAAATATTTTTTTCTATTTTTACAATTGTTTTGCAGTTTTTAATAAAAATGCTTTAAAATTTTTTAATCATTGGGTCAGGTCCAATGAGATGCTGTCACGTGTCCATTAAAAACTAGTAGGGTATATTTAACCATATTTACGGATGAAGGGTAAATTTAAACCTAAAGTATAACAGTAGGGATATTTTTGATAAGAAACTCAAACGGAGGATAAATAAGGCCTATTTATAATAGTAGAAGGGCAAATCAGACCCTTAACCGTATTTTCTTTGATGACAGAGAACGACGAATTATTTTCAAAGCACAGCAAAAAAAAAATCTAGCATAAAGTTGAAAATAATTGCACACATGTCAAAGACTTATTGGCACATGTCCATTGTCCAAATTTGAAAATGTTCAAAATTCCCCATTTCCAAATCATTTCAATTTACTAGGGGTGTTCATAAAAATCCAAAAAATAGAACCAAACCGAAAATTAAACCAAATCGACCAAAAAAATCTATATTTGGTTTGGTTTTGGTTTTGAATTTTAAAAACCGATCAAATTTAGTTTGGTTTTGGTTTTAATCGGGAAAAACCCGTATTGTATATTTTTATACAAAGTTTAAAAAATTTAATGGTAAATGTTAATAGTTTGCACTCTTAGTATAGTTCTTTACCTTTACATTCTACTTTGATTGTTAGTTTTCTTTTGTTAAGTGTAAGAATCTATTTCGTGTTAAAAATAAGTATATATTTAATTGAGTCATTAAATTATTCATCACTATTTGATTGAATTATCATCAATATATCTTGGTAAATAATAGATTTCTCAAAGGACAATTGATTTGATAGTGTTACGTTGAAAATGTGATCGCTGGAATGTGTTTGGTAGTGTATGTCTTATATTTAAGAAAAAACCGACAAATAACCAAAAAACCGACTTAAATGGTTTGGTTTGGTTTTAATATTTGAAAAACCGACTTACTTGATTTGGTTTCTTTTTAGGGAAAAACCGATCCAAACCGAACCATACCCTACAATTTACCATAATATGGGGTTTGCATTGACAAATTGTTGGAGCGTATGCTCGGTTGGATAATACTCCACTATTTTATTTTATGTGATTGTATTTAATTATAAAATATTTCTAGAAAAATTACGTTTTAAGTACGTTATTGTTATGGGAACTGAGACCAACATGTCAAGACTTCGTTGGCAAAATGTTCCCATTCCCAAATCATTTAGTCAATTTATCGTAATATTGAGCTTTGTGTTGCTTTACTGTAGTTTTATAAAATTATGTCTTAAGTACTTTATTTTTGTAGAAATATATCATTAAAAGTAAGAATAATTCTAGATAAACAAATTTGTTGATTGTTTTATGAAAAATAGGAATAGTTTCCTGACGATCAGACTTAATGCTACCCTCGCTGGCCATAGCGTAATAGTGAGTCCGAAACTTAAATGATATTTTTTTATTTTTTTTTGTACAAAAAGCACTTTTTTAATGTTTTAAAAAAAGTTACATTAATAGGTAATTCGCAGTGTAATACTGCGAATTGCATTAACGAAAATTTAGCTGTTAAAGCAATTCACAGTATTATACTGCGAATTATTAAAAAAATAATTTTTTTAAGCAATTATACTGCGAATTATTAAAAAAATAATTTTTTTATGCAATTCGCAGTATTATACTGCGAATTGCTTGAAATGGGCCCAGCTCATTTTTCAAATAGCATTTCGCAGTATTATACTGCAAATTAGGGTAATTCGCAGTATAATACTGCGAATTAAACTGATTTTACTGATTTTTGGCCCCACCAATGATGATTAACTGACATAACAATAATTTAAATACATAAAACACAATATAATACTGCGAATTACTTTGAAAATTCTACAACCCAAGCTCGGACTTGCCTTATTTATAGGCGTTTCAATTTTATAAAAATTTATTTAATACTTAAACTTCAAACATACGTTCATTATTCTCTCTTCTCCTTGTCAATCATTTTTTTACAATGTCTGAAGTGCCAAAAATAA
>MU676418.1:42537-62721 GCA_026770625.1 Nicotiana glauca
GGGAGGGGGGGTGAGGTTGTGGTGGAGAATAACTCTGTGAGGTATAGCTCATCTCCACAATGTCATGTTAAATTGCCGCTTAATATGGAGTACGATACATTGATATCGTTGTTACGTAAAAAAAAATGAGTGAGCGGAGGTGTTCGGTTAGCCTTAAAGTAACCGGTGGATTTCCTTATTCAGTGACTCCGCAGGGGTTTGCTTGTTATTCTGAGTTTAACATCGAGGATGATGAAACTCTTAGAGATTTTTTGTGGATTCCGGATGAATACAGGGAATTTATTGTAATAAAATTATTGAAAATGTACGTCAAGGTGGAAGACCTTCCCAGTAATAAGGGCGTGCATAGCAGGGATAACCCCTAGTCATCAGGTGGTTATTCTGGAGCAGTTTTTGCCGGACAGATTGCTGATGAAAGAGCTTGCCTTGATTTAAACTTGTCACCACCGGCGAATGAGCAGCCACAAAATAATTTTTCCACTTTATATAATCAGCAAGACGACTGGTAAACTTCAATTTTACTACGCTTTAGTGATGTTTTTTTTTCATGTTTTAATTGGATTTGTATTAACACTCATATTTTTTATAGAGGGTACCGTCCGGATTTGAATTTTATAAGTTATGACCCCGCCCCTAGTTGGAATATGCGTAGGTCTGGAGTATTGGACCACGGTAGTCCATCTGGGAGTCATCACCAACATGAAAATATCCATCATGAGACGTCAAGACAATACGATTTGTAAGTAAAGTGATATAGCTATATCTAAAGTATTTTTCCTGAGTATTGGGTAACTTATCTGTTTGTTCTTTTTGTGCAGTGAAAACAAGCTTCTTGAAGCTCCTGACCTCACACAGTTGCCCATAGACGACGTTTTTACTCGTGATTTGGCAGATGCGCAGAGTCAGGAGGATGATAGTGATTATGACAACAATGCGGATAAGTCTGGGGATGAAACACCCTTCCATGATGAGGGTGATGATGAGGAGGAGGAAGTGAATGTTGAACCTGAGCTGACCAGGGAGCATGTTCCTCCACCTCCCGCTAGACCAAGAGTGTACGAGTCCCACGTGCCATTTCATGAGCGAAATATTTTCTACCTTGATAATTTTCCAAGCATGTCTAACGTCGATGCCCTCACAAGGGATGATGATGAATTACGGTCAGTGATGTGGGATGAGTCTAGACCAGCTATTCTTACAAAGGGCATGTATTTTCCCGATAAAGCTCGCCTAATTAGGGCTGTAAAACTCTAAAGTATAAAAGAGTGTCGTGAGATGACGGTAAGTGAGTCAACTATGAAGAAATACAAGGCTGTATACCGTAGGTGGTTTATGGGTTGTCACTGGATGCTGCGTGCCACAAAGAAGAAATCAGGTTTGGGGAAAGTGGGTAAATTTATTAGCGAGAACAAATGTGAAATGGACACATTCAATGAGAATCACTTCAACTTGGATGTGGACTTGATTTCCCTTGTCTTAATTCCATTTTTGGAAGTGTCCATTAAGTTCAAAATTAAAGAGTGTATTACAGCCGTCCACCAGGAGTATGATTGTACTATAACTAAAAGAAAGACATATCTCGGTCGCAAACGTGCCTTTGAACTTATTTATGGCGACTGGGATAAGTCTTTTTCAAATCTGCCCAGGTACATGGCCGCACTACAACACTTTAACCCCGTGACTGTTGTTGAATGGGGGCGTGAGCGGAGTCCGGACAGACCGGAATATATTTTTAACTATGTGTTTTGGTCATTTAAACCAGCAATTGATGGTTTTGTGCATTTTCGTCCTGTAATTTCCATAGACGGTACTCATGTCTATGGAAAGTATGATATTAAGCTTTTGATTGCAGTTGCAGTAGATGCCAACGGACAAATATTTCCACTAGCTTTTGCCATTTGTGCCAACGAAAGTGAAGAGACGTGGATGCAGTTCTTAAACCACTTGAAGCAGCACGTTGTCAAACAGCGTTCATGTATTTGTCTAATATCTGATCGGCATGGTGGTATTTTAAGTTCTGTAGGTCACTTGCCTGAATGGCATGAACCATATGCATACCACCGTTACTGTGTGAGGCACCTGAAGTCCAATTTCCAGAAGAAATTTCCTGACAAGGCCTTGCATGACTTAATGTGGATGGCTGCAACTGAGCACCAACAATGCAAATTCACGAGGTGCATGGAAGCGATCCGGCAGATAGAACCACGAGCCTATACTTGGTTGATGCAACATGAGCTTCATATGTGGACATTGTATGCTGATGGTGGCAGACGATGGGGAGCCCTCACTACAAACGTGTCAGAGTCATTCAACGGCTTGTTGAAGTCTGCCCGTAGACTGCCTGTCACTGCCATGGTCCGCATGACATTCAAACAGAGTGCATAGAGGTTTTTGAAAGGCATGCAGCTGCATCGGCATTGATGGACATGGGTGTTGAATTTATGCCAATACCCATGAGAAGATTTGAAAGGTCCAGGAGGCGAGCACAATGGCATTTATTTCTTCAGTATGATCATGAACGGGGTGTTTTTGAAGTTAAGACCGCTATAAACGGACACCGTGGGAATAATCTACAGACAATGAATGAAAATAGAAGGTTATGTTCATGTGGGAAATAGACCATCTACCACATGCCGTGCGCACATGCGTTGAAGTGCTTTCAACAAGTTGGATATGGGGCAACAAACTATATTGATAGGCAATACAGCGTTGCTGCATACGTAGACACGTATAGTGGAAAGTTACATCCATTAGGTGCTGAGCATTATTGGCCGTCGGAACCTTTTAAGTTGGTATGTAACAAGGACTATTTGCGCAAAGAGAACGCGTATACGGAACCAAATGGATGTTGGTGAGTCCGTTTATGCGCGTAAATGTGGCATATTCTCTCAAACAGGACATGACCGTCGTAAATGTCCTTCAGGTGGTGTGCGTGCCGGTGGTAATCCTGGTGCAAGTTCGTCCAATTTACGCAACTATCAAGGATACCCCTAGTCCTTTAATGTGGTATTATTTTTTGTAATACATGTCTGTATTTTTGTTTGTTTCAATATATATGAAATAAAATAAATTTCCACAATCCTGTTACATCTTATTTTTTAACATTATATTTTGATATGGTTGGAGCAATATTGAGGTATGAGTGTTAGTAAACATGAGCAAGAATGTGGTATAAAAATAATTTTCATTATGAAATAAATTAAATATATAAAGCGTGGTACAATAATATGTTTTATCAATTGTCTTGTCGTTCTTAAAAAGTTGTAAAGCGTTGTTCAAAAGCTTGAATGAATGAAAAAAAAAATTATAATGTTTTTGTAGAAAAATTAAATATGTAAATCTCAGTATAATACTACGTTTTGTTGAGTTGTCACTTCGTTCTGAAAAAGCTGAAAAGCATATAAAAATAGTATTTTATTTCAGATAAATTTAATATGTAATTTGCAGTATTATACTGCGTTTTGTTGAGTTGTCATTTCGTTCTGAAAAAGCTGAAAAGCATGTGAAAACCCTATTTCATGTAAGAAAAATTTAAAATGTAATTTGCAGTATTGTACTGCATTTTTGTGTGAAATCTTGACTATAAATAATGGTTGCATACTACTTATATTCTTCGCTTAACAATAGCCAAAGTTTCTCTATAAGAAATGTCTGAACAAAACATTTATGTCCCAAGATGCTACTGCGGAGAAAAATGCAATTTGTTCAAATGGTGACCAGATGGTGCACGCTGCTACTGGGCATGTAAGAACAAGCTTGAGGAGTTACCCGGCAAGCCTACATGTGAATTTGAGGTTTGGATGGATGAACCATGTAACCAGAAGTACTACAAAGATAGAATTTATGAGCTTCATTGTTTATGTAATAGCCAAGCGGTAAACGAGCGCCAAACCAATGATGAAATTGCGGCGTTGAAGGCCAAACTCAACGAGGTAGAAGAAGAGAAAAAAAAGTTGGAAGAGCAACTCGAGTGGTTGGAGAAAATTGTAGTATGCGATCGTGATTAAATAGTGACTTGTACGTGATAAGCGTAGTAGTGTATTTTCATGTTTCCCTTGTCATGTGTTTGTAGTAGTTGTACTGTTTGTATCTTTAGATTTGCCGCTTTTATGTTTGTGTTTCATGTTCAAATAAAATTTATTTTCAAATTCTGTTTTAATAAAAATATTATTATACTTGAGTTGTTGTCATTAAATACATAATGTGCAAACCATGTTTCGTGTTAAAGAAATTTAAAATGTTATGTCGAAAAATGCAAATCTAAAGCTGTCAGTCGAAAAATGCAAATCTAATGAGAAAAATACAGTTTGTTGAGTTGTCATGTCGTTATGAAAAAGCTGAAAACCATGTGAAAACCCTGTTTCGTGTCAGAGAAATTTAATATGTAATTTGCAGTATAATACTGCGTTTTGTGGAGTTGTCTTATATGTAATTCACAGTATTATACTACGTTTTGCGGAGTTGTCATTTCGTTCTGAAAAAGCTGAAAACCATGTGGAAACCCTGTTTCGTGTCAGAGAAATTTAATATGTAATTCGTAGTATAATACTACATTTTGTGGAGTTGTCATGTCATTCTGAAAAGCAGAAAACCATGTGGAAACCCTGTTTCGTGTAAGATAAATTTAATATGTAATTCGTGGTATAATAGTACGTTTTGTGGAGTTGTCATGTCGTTCTGAAACAGCTGAAAACCATGTGAAAACCCTGTTTCGTGTCATAGAAATTCAATATGTAATTCGCAGTATAATACTACGATCAATCTGAAATCTTGCCTATAAATAACAAGCGCGTTCGAGTTATTTTCTGCGCTTAACAACAACCTATAATCGAGATTTTCCATAAAACCAAACTTCTTTTTAAGAAATGTCTCAACGACCCCTTCGTTGCCCAAAGTGCGACTGTGGAATCAAAAGCATGATGTATAATGAATGGGAAGAAGCTGGACGCCGCTACTGGGCATGTATGAACAAGTTTTATAGGCAACCCGACGTACTTATATGCAATTTTAAGGTATGGGTTGATGAACCATGTGACCAGGAATACTATAAAGACCAGTTGTATCATCTTCAAGATGTGTGTAATGGACAGTGGGACAGAGAGCGCCAATCGAAACAAGAAATTGAAGAGTTGAAAGCGAAGATCAAGGAGGTGGAATAAGAGAAAAAGAAATTGGAAAAAAAGCTCGAGAGGATTAAGCAGAGAATACTAGGCGGTCGTAACTAAGCGATGACATTTACGTGTTGAGTGTTGTAGTGTGTCTTCATGTTTTCTTTGTCAAGTGCTTTCATTAGTTCTACTGTTTGTTTTTGTGTTAGGTTTGTAAGGTTTGTGTTTGAGTTGTACTGTTTAAATAAAATTGTTGTTCATACGCAATTAAAATAAAATTGTTGTTAAAAGATAATTGTTACTATTATTTACATAAAGTACTATTTACACAAAGTTAATACATAAGTAAATCAGTGAGTGCCTCAGCCTGTGTGCTTCAGTGCTGCTGCTGGCCTAAGTCGCATCCCCTGTCGCCCGGGCACACTATCTGGATCATCATCATCAAGCCGCCTCTTTATGTGAGGATGTACAGCAGCATCAACACTACAACTGGCAGGATCGGAAGAATAGGCCGTCGGGCCGTCAGCAACCTACAAAACAAGAAGTAATCTTAGCATGTGAAAATGTATTATTTTATGAAAATGTATTATTGGAGAGAATAGTTATGTATGAGTTCCATGCTTCATTTTCGAGGCCCGGTAGCACCGAATTATCCTTAATTATTATGCGTCTCAATTTTAATATTTTTAGAATTTTGTTAACTTAATAAATTAAATTATAAATTTTTGAATTGGAGATAATAGTTATGCGTGGGTTCCAGGCTTGATTTTTTAGGCCCAGTAGCACCAAATAATCCTTAATTATTATGCGTCTCAATTTTAATATTTTTAGAATTTTATTAATTTAATAAATTAAATAATTAATTATGTTTAATATTGGAGATAATAATTATGTATGGGTTCCAGACTTGATTTTTGAGGCCCGGTAGCACCGAGTCATCCTTAATTATTATGCGTCTCAATTTCAATATTTTTAGAATTTTGTTAACTTAATAAAAAAATTTGAATTGGAGATAATAGTTATGTATGGGTTACAGGCTTGATTTTTGCGGCCCGGTAGCACCGAGTTATCCTTAATTATTATGCGTCTCAATTTCAACATTTTAAAAATTTTGTTAGCTACTGAGACTCTACGCTAAAAGGCTCTACATTTTACTACGCTAAAAGGCTCTATATTTTACTACGCTAAAAGACACTATATTTTACGACGCTACAAAGCTCTACAATATGAACATAATATTAACAATACAAATAAAAAAAGTAAATAATATTATTTAACAATACAAATTATTTATCAAATTTTAAGCATTTTTGGTCACAAACATAACATAATTCGGGTATATAAATCAAATATAACACAAACAATCCGGTAGCATTTTTGGTCACAAACATAACATAAATTCGGGTATATAAATCAAATATAACACAAACAATCCGGTAGCATTTTTGGTCACAAACATAACATAAATTCAGGTATCAAATAAATCAATTCGGGTATATAAAAGATACAAAATTAAACACAAACATAACATAAATTCACATGGCAATATACTAAACAATACTAACATGCATGACTATACGAGTTTCGGCATAAACTAAATTGAAATACCTCGATGTAAGTTTTTTGAATATTATTGAAATCGAATTTTTGCACCCGAAACACGGAGTCCAAAGCTTCTTTTGTGTGTGGAACCTACACTTTTTGCTCTTTAGGGGAAGCGTGGGGCCGAATTTTTTTTTTAAAGTAAAGGGGGCGTGGGGGACCAAAAACGGGCAGAGCTTTTTTTAACGGAGGTTTGTGTCTTCTGTCGTTGTCCAAGAAGAAGGGCCTTATTTTATTAAGGCAATTCGCAGTATAGTACTGTAAATTAGTAATTCGCAGTACTATACTGTGAATTGCCTTAATAAAATAAGTTTGAGCTCAACTCATAAATTAAACGCAGAGTTTTGGTAATTCACAGTACTATACTGCGAAATAGATAAAAAAAAATTAAAAAATAGTTTGCAGTACTCTATTGCGAATTGATTTAATGGCAAAATTTCCGTTAACTCAATTCTCAGTACACTACTGCAAAGTACCCATTTTTGTATTTTTTTTTAATTTTTATTAAAAACATACTTTGTGTCTAAAAAGTTATTAATTAAGTTTCGGATTCGCCTAATAGTCCTTTTGCTTTGTGCGAAGGTGAATTACAAAGGGGCCGCTTTTTTTCTTTTCTTTTTCATTAAGTGGCAGATATGCTTTTGATTTTTCAACTCTAGCATATATACCCTTTTAGCTTTGGCTTTGTTTTTTTGTTGTTTATTACTCCTTTGGTCCCTTTAGGCATCCTTCTGTTCCTTCATAGGAAGTAAACCCAGAATAATTAAATAATTCAAAGGTGCTTCTTCTTTGGATTGAAGCTTAGGTTAAAGGAAGCACACACAACCCAGAAAACCAAAGCTTCAATTCTTTATTCAAATTACTCTCATCATCTGTGTATGTTGTCTTAATGGTATGTATGTTGACTTCTTTGTCTTATTTACTTTTTTTTTTTCCTTGTGCTGATTCATGAATTAAAGCCTATTTTATAGTTCTTGGTAGTATGTCTTTTTGTTCTCTAAAGATGTCACCTTGAACTTTCCACTGTGATTCGCAGCTCTTGCTTCTCATGAGATAAAACTGTTACAATAAAATTTTAGCCATTTCTGTAATTCATACTCATTTTCTCATGTTTTCTTTGGCTAATTAAGTTCAAACTGTCATATGGTGTGTCTTGAGTGAGATTTAAGGGAATTCGCTTTGCTCATTTTATCATAAATTTGTAGGGTTTCTATGTTGGAAATTTGTAGGCATAACATTATATATATATATATATATATATATATATATATATATATATATATATAAACTTTTGAATCCCTTAGACATAAGGGAAGTTTTCATTGGAGTAATTTTTGATTTCCCTTTTCCAAATTCCTGGCTCCGCCACTGTTTGTAACTAGCCACAGTTCTGCGGAAGACAGATTGTTTTTTTATACCATAAATGTTGAAGCATTTGATTATTGATGTTGCTGTCTTAATCTACAGATTCAAGATGCTTACTTTGCAACATTGAAGTGGAGAAGCTGTAGATAATGATCTGTTAAAGTTAATACATTGAGTTTGAACACAATAAAATTCAACGGAAGCAAGAATGACATCTGCTGTCAATGGTGAATGCCATGGTATTGTTGAGGAACCTAAGGGTGGTCAAGTGAAGACTCATATACCTCTGCATGTTTCTACATCTCATAGGGGACTCATAAGTAACGATAATTCTCAGAACCATTCCCAAGGTAACAATCTTGCTATTCCCAAAAGGCTAAGGTTCCTCAACTTTGGTAATTTGGGCTCTCCATCGGCAAAGTTTCAGCAGATAGCTGATGAAAGAGATGAGTTTTCTCGAACTGTACCTTCTTCTAGCAGCCTTCATCTCCGTCAACGCCTTTCTAGGCTGTTTTCACGGAAAATTGATTGGACGTCTCTTCGCAAAATGTGCAAAGAGTGGTTCAGAAATCCGCTGAATATTGTACTCTTTATCTGGATTGTATGCGTAGCCGTTTCTGGTGCAATTTTATTTCTTGTGATGACAGGGATGTTGAACCATGCCATCCCTAAGAAATCTCAGAGAGATACATGGTTTGAAGTGAATAACCAAATCCTAAATGCACTGTTTACTCTGATGTGTCTGTACCAACACCCACAAAGGCTCTATCACTTTGTTCTTTTAATGCGATGGAGGCCAGAAGATATTTCCAGGCTGAGAAAGATTTACTGCAAACATGGCACTTATAAGCCCCATGAATGGACACACATGATGGTGGTTGTTGGGTTACTTAATCTCAACTGTTTTGCTCAATATGCTCTGTGCGGCCTTAATTTGGGTTACAGGAGGTCAGAAAGACCAGCTATTGGGGTAGGATTATGTATCTCAGTTGCAATTGGTGCACCTGCCATTGCTGGAGTTTACTCTATGCTCAGCCCTCTTGGAAAAGATTATGATACTGAGTTAGATGAGGAAGCACAACTTCAGATGACAGCTGCTGAGAGCAGCGCATCTAGCCAACTGAGAAGGAAATCATTGGAAAGAAGATTTTCTTTTGCATCAGATGAAGGAAGAATTCTTGAAACTAGGCCACGATGGAGCGGAGGCATTCTTGATTTTTGGGATGACATTTCTTTGGCATATCTCTCTCTGTTCTGCAGTTTTTGTGTTTTTGGTTGGAATATGGAGAGACTTGGGTTTGGAAACATGTATGTTCATATTGCAACTTTTCTTCTCTTCTGTATGGCTCCTTTCTGGATCTTCAATTTGGCTGCTGTTAATATTGACAATGATAGTGTCAGGGGGGCGTTAGGACTTACTGGAATTTTCCTTTGTCTATTTGGGTTACTATATGGTGGCTTTTGGAGGATTCAGATGAGAAAACGATACAATTTGCCTCCTTACAATACTTGCTGTGGTAAACCTTCTGTTGCTGATTGTGCACTATGGCTTTTCTGCTGTTGGTGTTCTCTTGCACAGGAAGTAAGGACTGGAAATTCTTATGACATTGTGGAGGATAAATTTTATATGAAACAAGATGAAAGTATAGCGCCATTACCTCGTGAAGATGTGCTATATAGATCCACTCAAGGTTCTCCCAACTCCTCTCCACCTCCAATAGTGAAAAATGAGATAATGACACCGCCTGCTTCTTCGATTATACAAAGAGAAGATGTGTAGTACGACCTTTTTTGCAATGTTATGAGAACTTTTCAACTGTAAGCTCGCCTGCGCAATTTTCATTTTAGCTGTAGGTATGTTGTATTTCTACATTCTAAATATGTTGTACAAGTGCTGGTTGTGATCATCATGTTTCAGATATTTTATTCTCTGTAATATTGTCGCAGTACTCTGATTCTTTCACATTTTTTGCCAGCGTTTTTATGCTTCTAGGCGGCACATATAACTTATTTTGATCAGTGAGGCTCGCTCTTAATTGGTTGCTCTAATTGAAAAATCTTTTGACTTAATAAGGCATTCTGATGTGGAAATCCCATTCTACAAGAATTTCTATTGATTTATTCTAAGATCTGCTATACAAGATTCACTTTCTGATCCCCCTTATGGTGCCCCCTTATTGGAGTTGGAAAGATAATTGGCCTTATTCTTTTCTCAATCCTTATAAGGAGGAGGCTGGTTTAGTGAAAGGTGAAGAGCAATAATTAATATGAGGACTTTTTGAAAGTAGACTTCGCTTGAGAAGATTGTGGCTTGACTTTTACCTTTGATATGATGATTTTAATTAGTTCCTTTCCTAAAGTACACTACCTACTTTGACTAGCACAGATTAAGAAACTTTTTGAATATTTTCTTATGTCATAACTAATAAAAATAGTACTTTGATATGTTGAATTAGTGAGGAAGATGTCTCGCAGCATTAAGACATTATAAAGTAGTACTCCCGTTTCATTTTATATGACGGTGTTTGACTGAGTATATATATTTCAATTTGAAGTAATAGTAATAGTTTAAAAGTTAGTTTAACATAGAAAGCGCCATATTGAAGTTAACATTTGAATAGTCAAATAAACTCTTAATAGTACTGAAAGTTGTATAAAATAATATTATTATTTTTGCAATATCCAAATGGAAAGGAGTGTCATATAGCTTGAGTAGAGAGAGTATTAGTATAAAATTGTTAGAGTTGGAGTAGAAGGAAAAGTTTGGTATTTAAAGGGAATGGTCAAGTTATATGGACAGACAAAAAAACAAAGCAGTTAACTAATTTACAACAAAGGGACTACAACATCTCAATTGAGATTTGGCTTTCTTTTTTCTTATCCTTATATGTTAGTTCTCTGACATGCATAATGTTGCTGATTTGCCATGGCAGCTTCTATTCTTCTACTCTGAGGTTCTGACTGGTAATGACCCAAGGCCTCATATTTTCCTATGGCTTTTAATTATTAGTATCACTTGAATTTGTGTTATATTTGCCTTTAGTAAGTATGAGTGACTTCTTTAGTGACTTATTGTGCTTTAGTGGATTTTCCTGGACTTAAATAATTTCTTGACAAGAGGGGTTGCTCTGATGGTGAGCAACCTCCACTTCCAACCAAGAGGTTGTGAGTTCGAGTCTCCTCAAGAGCAAGGTGAGAAGTTCTTGGAGGGAAGGATATCGAGGGTCTATTTGGAAACAACCTCTCTACCCCAGGGTCACTACCTTCCCCAGACCCCACTAAGTGGGATTATACTGGGTTGTTGTTGTTAAATAATTTCTTCATTAAAAGGAGTATCGTTGTCAAAGTGCCAAACTTTCAAATTTTTATCTAAATTGTAGCATACCGATTTTTTTCGAGATTTAGATATGTTCTTGAATCCGCATGAATCTTTTTTTTTCCTTCTGAATCCCTTTTGTGTACAAGAGGGGTTGCTCTGATGGTAAGCGACCTCCACTTCCAACCAAGAGGTTGTGAGTTCGAGTCTCCCCAAGAGCAAGGTGAGAAGTTCTTAGAGGGAAGGATGCTGAGGGTCTATTTGGAAACAGCCTCTCTACCCCAAGGTCTGTATGCACACTACCCTCCCTAGACCCCACTAAGTGGGATTATACTGGGTTATTATTGTTGTTGTTGAATACCTTTTGTATTCTAAATTTTCTTCTGAGGTTCCAATTGAGTTGTCTGAACAGACCAAACATGATTTAATTTTAAGGAGATGAACTTTGAATAGATTTCCACAATGCTTAATAAACAAATCTTGAATATATGATAAAAACCTATGTAATCAGAATAGGTATCTGAATAACTAGGTGGAATCTCTTGCTTTAAGTAAATCAAACCATGGTTAACTCACCATCATGTAATCATCTATTGATCATTTTCCACCTTTCACATTCAATGCATTTCTTTCCGATTTGTACTTTTTCTGATTTAGAAAATTCATCAAACTTAAAATTTGCGGGGGTTCCATCAATTGGATGGAAAATTAAATTACCCAATCTGCAAACGATTTTTGTTTGCTTATATCTTTTCTTAGCTTCTTTTTGGAAAGAATAAGATGAAAATTTATCTAGGATGCTCCTTTTATGTAAGTTTGGAAGAAAGTAGGCCTGAAAACATCGGAATGGATAAAGATGCTTTATGACTAGCTTTTCGGAATTTTTTTATTTTTTTTAAAGAGATGCTTTATATAACCGATCTCGAGTAGTTTGTAACTGAAGCATAGTCAATTAGCTGATTGTCATTATTGATTGGTTGATACTCTTTTTGTTCTCTTAAATTTTGACTTACCCTTAAAGCTTATGGGGTGAAATATCTTTTTACTTAATTTTGAAACAAGAAATTTTAAAAGATCATTGGAAGAGTAAACAGTTGTTTGAATAGTGTTACCAAAATAGTGAACTATCACCGAAAAGCAGTGCCAAAACTCTTTTCTCTGGGAAGTTGCTGGTAATTGCACATTTGGTAACGGAACAAAATCTATTCTTATTACCTGAAAGAGGTACAGTGAAGCAAGTCTCTGTAAATCATCAGCATGGATTGATGAGTAAGCAAAGAGTTGCTGACTTAAAATTCAATATTCATAGGAAAGACTAATTACCTAGACTCTAATCCCATGACAAAAACAAAGAGATTAAGAAGTTTTAGCATTGATTTTCTTGACTTTCAACATCATTCGTCAACTTGCTATTGTTTAGGGTCCATCTCTTATATGGAAGCAGGATTAGAAGATCATGTTACTAATCTGGCTGCATTTTGCAGTAATGGAACATGTCTGATCCATATATATTTATTGCCTTCATACTAATTGCAGACTTCCATATTTAATTTGTTGCAGGGTGTTAGCTAATACTCTATGCCAATTAATTATTTTAGTGTATGTTGCTGGAATAAATATGGAACATAAGTGGTCGGTGAAACTGTCATATAGTCAATACAAAAGCTACTCGTCTCAGTGGTCTAACCGTCTAAGTTTCTTTCTTACCTTAAAAATTAATGCGAGGGAGCAGTCTGTTTGAATCTATTGTCCTGCAAGAAAAACATATAAATTCTCCTTTACTTGTTAAGGGGTAGACTATCTCAGAACTACAATGGAATGAAATTTTAAGAATACACATTGAACATGCTAATGATAGCAAAGATTTGTGGTAGGCGTAGTTCTCTGTTCTAAGAAAGTGGTTTGTATGTGGAGATTTTTTTTTATCGTTTGTTGTTTGTGATGAAACTCTAAACCTTGAGGCCTAAAGATATCAATTAGCGCCTAGTTGTATGCTCTTCTCGGCGACAGTAGAAATCATGACTTGGAGTGTGTGGAGGCATTATGCTGGGAATCAAGAGCATCTTCATTAGTCTGTTTTCTGGTATATGCTGATACTCCTATTTCTTAATTTCTTTTTGGTGCTTGAAATGGCTATTTCTGGTCTACAAGCAAGCATGCACTTTGATAGTTTTACTTCTAGACAATACCATGACAATGAGTAGCATAAACTTGAAGTTGGCACCTTGCAATAGAAAAAGATGAAACAAATCCAGGGAGGAAGGATGCAGAAAAATGGTGGTCACACTTGAGATTGCTTCTGAAGTTGTCAAAGCAAAAATGTTGCTTCTTTCATTAATCAGGTAACATCAAATGATCTTTAAATTGGTTACAATTGTTGGTGAAGAAAAAGCTTAATATTCAAAGGGAATGGTCAAGTAATATGGGAACAGACAAAAAACAAAAAGCATGTCAACTATTCTAACATAAAGGGAATACAACACCTAAATTGAGTTTTAGTTTTCTTTTCTTCTTTGCCTTAAATGTTAGTTCTCTGATATGCAGTTTCTATTCTGTAGTCTGAGGTTGTGACTATTTAATCACCCAAGGCCTCATATTTACCTATGGCTTTGAATTAATAGTATCACTTGAATTTGTGCTGCATTTGCCTTTAATGAGTGTGAGTGACTTCTTTATCGACTTATTGGGCTGTAAGTAACGAATTCTCATGGACTTAAATAATTTCTTCATTGAAAGAAGTATCGTTGTCTAAGTGTCAAGCTTTCAATGTTTTATGTCAATTGGAGGATACTGATTTTTTTCTAGATTTAGTTCTTTTCTTGAATCCTGCTGGACCTTTTTCCTCTTCCGGACCCTGCTGGATCTTGAAATTTCCAACCAGAGTTATCTGAATAGACCAAACTAAGATCTAACTTTAAGGTGATGAACTTTGAGTAATTTTTTGTATGCTCATTCAAACAAATTTTGAAATTTATGATAAAAACCTATCAGAAATAGGTATCTGAATAACTATGGGGAATCTCTTGCTTTGAGTAAATCAGACAGTACTCCTATCCTAACTCACCTCACCATATTCTTTTGAGCATTTTCCCCATTCATTAGTCAATGCATGTCTTTTCGATCTATATCCTTTTGGATTGAAAAATTCATCAAACTTACGGTTGTGGGGTTCCAATCAATTAGGTGGAAAATTTAACTAACAAATCTGCAAATACTTTTTGTCCATTTATATCTTTCCTCAACTTCATTTTGGAAAGATGAAGATTTACCTAGGATGTTCCTTGTATGTATGATTGGAACAAGATGGGCCTCAATAGATCCGAATGGATATAAATGTTTTATATTACTGATATCAACCGATATCATCTAGTTTAGGATTGAAGCATAGTAGATCGATTGATTGTGGTAGTTGATTGAGTGATTATTCCGTATATGCAAGTATTTTGTTCTCATTAATCACGATAATGATATCTTATTTATTTGAAAGAAAGAGGAGCTTTTTGAGAATATTCAGCTTGATAACCTAATCACTAAGAATATTTTACGCAATACTCTTAGTAATTATCTTAAACTTCAATAGTTTTACTTTAGATGAGAGGGGTTGCTCTGATGGTAAGCAACCTCCACTTCCAACCAAGAGGGTGTGATTTCGAATTTTCTCAAGAGCAAGGTGACAAGTTCTTGGAAGGAAGGATGTCGAAGGTCTATTTGAAACAGCCTCACTACCCTAATCTGCGTACATACTGCCCTCCCCAGACCCCACTAAGTGGGATTATACTGGGTTGTTGTTGTTGTTCAGTAGTTTTACTTTATTTTGAGAACAAGATATATTAAAAGATTATTAGAAGAGTAAACAATTGCTTGAGTAGTGTCACCAGAACAGCAAACTGTCACTGAAAAGAAAAGCAGTGTCAAAACTCCTTTTTCCTGGAAAGCCACTGGTAATTGCAAAGCAAAAGAAAGTGTTTTACTCCTAGATAATACCATGACAATGAATGGCCGTAAACTTGTTGGCACCTTTGCAGAAGAAAAAGTTGAAACATATCCAGGGAGGAAGATTAGACATGGAGCAAGGATGGAGAAGATACTGAAGTTGTCAAAGCAAAGCTGTCAGGTAACATCAAATGATCTCTAAATCAATTAGTCTTGAGGGCTCTTTTTGTCTCTATAAAGACAGAGTATCTAAATTTGATAGTGGTCAAACTTGATATTAATACTGAAGACTGAAGTTGTCATAGCAAAGCTGTTGCATCTATCATTAATCGGGTAACATCACTTGGTCTCTAGATTGATTATGTTGAGGGGGTTTTTTTGTCTTTATAAAGTCAAAGTATCTAAAAAAGAAAGGAGCAATAGCACCCTCTTGACTTGATAGAACAAGAAAATGATTATTGCTCCTTTCTTTTCAAAACCTCCTATAGACTATCACTGTCCAGGATCACTGTCTGAATACTTCATCACAATCTTAAATGGCAGCTTGAAATTCGACCTCAATGAAGACTTGCACACATATTTGACAAGTGTGGTATTCTTCCATCAAAGCCTATAAACAGAAATTAAACTTGTGGTTTACACAGCAGCACAACTGAAGCATCATTACAGTGGGAATATAAGGATTAGTATAAGGCCACCAACTGCTCCATTACTTTACCCTACAAAAATTTGGCTCTAATTTTCAATTATTCTGTGCCATTCTCTTTCTCCTCTTTTTCAGTGATTCTGGCTCATGGTCTGTTATTTTGCTGCACCTTTCAAACTTCACGGATTGGCTTCTGAAGTGAATGAAAGGTTCAGTACTGGCCAGATAAGTACAAAAGGAACTTTCAGCATTCCACTTACATGGTATAATACTATATAACCAATCAATCTTTTCTTTTTTATTTCCAAGTATTATTGTAGTTTTTACAAATTTGGTAGTTGCTGAGTAGTCCTATGAAACTAAATTCATTGGAGTACTTGGCAATGGGCTGCAGACATCAGCATTCTGTAAAAGCAGAAAATCACTATATTTCAAGCAGCAAAAGCTTTTATGCTTGTTTGTTTCTCAGAATGTCCATACTTTTCCTCTAGGGCAGATTAAGAATGGCCTACCATCAGAATTAATATATGGAACTCCATTTTTTTGTGTCCATTATTAGTTTAGTGGAGTAGTTACTCTGCATGGAACTTCTCTTTTCGTGGCTTAATATAGTTTGTTATTCCGTGCGTCAAAGTTACCTTTTTGTCGCAAGTTAATACCGTTTGTTGTTCTATAATTTGATGTAGACGTGCCATGCCAGGTGCAGTCAGAAAGTAAACTGACGAAGACACAACAACTAACAACATTAAACTCAGTGATTCTCACAATGCGGGAAGGGTAAGATGTACACAGCCTTACCCTTACCCTGAAAGGGCAGAGAGGTTGTTTCCTATAGACCCTCGGCTACAGAAAGAATGAAAGGAAGTAAAGGCAGTAAGTAGTAACAATAAGGAGAAGATTGCAACCAAGATGACAATTATATACTAGGTAGCAATAATATAATCTAAGAATAAAAGATAACATACTAATACTAATGCTATCGAACTGAGAATACAAGGGAAAATGCTCGACTACCTACTAGCCTACTATCTTAATCCTCAACCTCCAATTGATGTAGGAGCTGAATTGAGATGATGTGTTTATTCACTTCTATGATGTAGTCGCAGTCCCATCCTACCTTGTATTTCTAGACAGTGGAAAAACTATAGCCTTCCGAGAATGGTAATGTGGTTATGAAATCCATCGGTGACGCAATCCCATGGTTCAGATATATTACCAGTTAGACTCTACAGCATCTTGACTTTCTAGACAATGCCCTAGGCAATCATATGGGTCATGGGACATGGAGCAATGAGGAACATCTGGACGACATTTTTATAGCTGAGCTGCAGTAAGTAAATTGGGAGGTCGTTTCACCCCATTGTCCCCGAATATCGAGAATATGTTCTCATAAGATCTTGCTCCAATCTGACCTAGTTTTTGAGCAATCCAAAGAAGTGATGGCCTTATAGAGTAAAGATTTTTTCTCATGGTTTGATCATTCCCCAGTGTTCGAATTTTGGTAGTTTTTATGCGAGAAAGGGAGACCACCCTCTCAGCCTCAGTATTCAAGTTCAGTTTGGTTATTGCTACATCCTCTCTAGACAAACAATTTGATTCGGCCACTCCAGACAATAGCACCCTGTCATGATAATTGCATACATAGGCATCCAGGATTGACAAATCCAAACAAAATTGTAGAGAGAGTGGATTACATTTGGCTTTGCCTATTGGATATCCAATATTCGATTCAAGAAGAGTTGTTTTGCCGATTTTCTTCTCTATGTATAAAGTCAGTACCAGTGCTGGAAAAATGGCAGTTTCTTTTCAATTGTTTTCCTCTATTTGTTCGTTTTTAGGTGTAATGACTAATGAGTAATGCACTAGACTAGTGATGTTATGAGTCATCGGATTTGCTTTATCTACTTTTCTACTTATTAATATACGAAACTAAATGTTCTGCCCCCATGATTGAACACATGAATGTGATTTTGTTGTTCAGCTTTCCACCATATGGACTTTTATATTTGATCAATTGGGACGCTAATGAAAACGTCGCCAGCACTTATCCAATATCTCTTAGATATTCCACCTTTTGATGTTTTACTTAGACTGCAATTGTTATATTCTCGCGATTAAATTAATTAATAAGTCGCTGGGAAATTAGCAACTTAAGAAAAGAAAAGGTGATATAGATTTGGTCAAAACTTGAAAAACGAGTTTTGAAGTTTATTTGAAAAATAATTTTGTAAGTTGAAGTTATGCCTAGACATGCATTTTATTTGAAAAAATTGAAGTTTTATGAGTGGAGGAAAATTTTCACCCAAAAATTACACTAAATGAGTTTTTGGGAATTTGGAAAAAAATTTACTTTTAATTTTGTTTTTCAAAATAAGCCACCAAAATTTATGGCCAAACGGGTCGTTAGTAGGGGTGTACAAAGGAAATCGACAAACCGCACCAACCCGATAATCCGAGTCAAACCGGAAAAAAAATCTGACTATGGTTTGGTGTTGGAAAAAATAACCCGGCCATAATTGGTTTGGTTTGGTTTTAACTAAAGAAAGTCAAATCAAAACCAAACTGACCCGACATTACCTATATAGAAAGTTTAGATACATTTAATATACTTATTGTGATATAATTTATAAATATTTCTTTAAAAATTTCATAATTTTATTGTTTAAGATATTATTTCAAGGTTAGACTTAGAACTTTTGAATGTTCCAATACGTTTTAAAGCCATTAACATTAGTAAATTTAATAATGCTAATAAAAGCCCAAACAAAAATCAAATCAATACTCACATTCAATTCAATACTACGAACGGGAATGTATTAAATATCTATTTTTTGTTTTGCAATAATTTAGATAAAAATACATAACCTATTTTCATTTTTCTTTAGCGTTTAGTCATGTAATTGATACTCCCTTATTAGTCTACTTATTATAGCATGACTTAGTACTTTTAGATTATGTTTATTTTTATTATGGTTTTTTAATTAGCAATAGTTATATTACATAATTTTATTGTCATTATTATTGAATATTTTAGGATAATGCCATGACACATCTCATATTTTGTATTATTTTCTTGGAAAATACTTTATATAGTTGTATCTTACTAGGATTAAAAAAATATTTTAGGCACAATTTGTATGTTTTGTTCTACAAAGATTTTACAGGGAAAAAAAACACCCAAAAAACTCGAATAACCCGAAAATCCGAGAGCGAAAAACCCGAATTTTATTGGTTTGGTTTAGTCTTTAGATTTAATAACCCGACATAATTAGTTTAGTTTGGTAATTGTAAATCCGAACCAACCCGACCTATGTACACCCTTACTCTTAAGCAACATATATCATGTGTTAGTTCATTTTGAACATGACAAAATTACAAGAACCACTCATGATTGTGGTTTAATGGTCACTAAAATGGGTTTACATTAATTATGAAGTTTAAAGTTCAAATTTCAACAGAATAAAAAATACTATGTGATTTCTTCTTATTTGTCTAAATCCTTGGTGAACAGAATTATCTGATACCTATGGTTGTAGAAGGCATGTATTCCTTAGAATTTGCCTATACACACACAATTGCGAGGAATGGCCTCAATACCTTTGAATTCAATTTTATCTATTTCCCAAAATATGATTTTGCATTCAGTTCCACACTCCAAACTTTGAATTCCATGGTCATAATTAGGGGTGGCAAATGGGCGGGTTGGGCTGAATTTGGACGGGTCAAGATGGTTAGGTCAATAAATAGGTCATTGCCCAACCCAACCCAAAGTATATTTAGGTTAAGATGTGTTGGGTCAAGATGGGCTAAACAATGGCTCATAACCCAACCCGCCCAACTTGACCCATGTTTTAGAACCATGCTCATCTTGCATAAAAAACTTTTTACCTTAAATTATGTAAGTTGACAAATATTTTATGGGTGGGGGTGGGTGGATGGTGTAAAAAAACGAAAAAATATAAAACAGAAAATTAAAATTATAAAAAAAAAGTAAAAAAAAAAATAATTGAGGGGTTTTGGGAAAAAAAAATTAAAAATACAAAAAAAAGTTAAAATTTTTTTTAGGGGGTTTGCGCCGGGGATGGGGAGTGGGAGGTGGGAGCGTAGGAGTAGGGTGGGTGGTGTAGAAAAATAAATAATAGAAAATTAAAAATACAACAAAAAAAATTGAATTTTTTAGGGGTTTTGCGGGGGGAGGGGTAGGGGGTGTGGGG
>MDKF010102973.1:0-11410 GCA_026770625.1 Nicotiana glauca
TAGATAACATGTACGTCGGTGCTCGGCAAGTATGGTCGGGTGCTAGTCATGGCCCTCCAGTTTGGGTCGTGACAAGAGACCTTTGAAAAATCGCCTAAGTGTGTTTATGTTTTGAGAGGATGTGAAAAATGGGTTAAAATTCGTCTAAGTATAAAAGTTGCAGGTCTCAGATGTGGGAACTACGAACCCCGACCTCTGCTAAGCTGGGAAATGCGAAACAGTTCTCGCATTTGCGAACCCTTCAGAAATGCTAGACTTTCGCATTTGCGAAAACAATGTCGCATTTGTGACATGTAGGTCACATTTGCGATCACTGGCTAAATGGGAAACTTCGCATTTGCGATGAAAATCTCGCATTTGCGAGAGGGAGGTGGCTGGGCTTCTTTTGCAATTGCGACAAGCCGCTCGCATTTGCGATATCGCATATGCGAGCCATGCGAAGCCTACAGGCCTGCTATGCACAGCTGAAAAACCTACAATTTTCTAAGTTCAAAATGCACCCCGTGGCCTATCCAAAACTCACCTGAGCCCTCGAGGCTCCAAACCAAATATATACACAACTTCAAAAATATCCTATGGACTTATTCGTACACTCAAATCACCAAAATAATATCAGGAACATCGAATTAAACCTCAAGATCAATGAAATTTTCCAAAACTTCTTTAAACATCAAATTTGCATTTAAGGTCCGAATCATGTCAAATGGATTCCATTTCTTACCAAAACTTCATAGAATTGTCTTAAATCATATATAAGACTTGTACCAGGCGCCGAAACCAAAATACGAGCCCGATACCAACATGTTCTAATCGAAATTCATTTCCAAATCTTTTAAACAATTTCAGAAAATAATTTTCTTTAAAAAATTTATTTCTCGAGCTTGGGACCTCGAAATTCGATTCCGGACATATGCCCAAGTCCCATATTTTCCTACGGACCCTCTGAGACCATCAAATCATGGATCCGGGTCCGTTTACTCAAAATATTGACCGAAGTCAAATTAATTTATTTTATAGTCAAAATTTATTATTTTCACAGATTTTCAAATATAGGCTTTTCGGCTATGCGCCTGGACTGCACACGCAAATCGAGGTGACGTTAAAAGAGATTTCTAAGGCCTCGAAATGCAGAATTCATTCTAAAACAAGGTCATTAAAAAATTTACGTCTCACTTGCAAGATGTTGATTCTTACTTAGATTAGTTGATCATGAAGAGACGGAATTTAACTTGTATATATTGACAATGTAGATTTTTTTACGTCAGTTTTAACTTTTTGCAACATGTAACATGCCTTATTTTTAAGGAGTTTAATTTTCAGTGATATGACAAAAAAAAACTTTAATTATTTTTTACTAGTGTATATAAGTTAATTTTTCAAAATCTCCAACTTACAACTTTCATTCGAATTTTGAAAAACAAAAAATATCACGATGTGGTTGTAGTCGCATTCATATCTTTAAATTTATTACTAGAGCTAACTTTGCATGTGAGTGTAGAACTAAATCATCAATTGCGAAAGAATCTCTATTTATGACCTTAAACCTTTTAGGAATAATAATAACGCAATTTCAGTACATAATGGGTCATGAAGTGAATGAAATGTACTTTTCTCTTGACTTCAAACCGACTAAAATAGTGAATGTGTTAACATAAACTATTATCAGCAAATAGGGCCGTATCTAAAATCAATCAATTTGAATTAAAAAGAAAACACCATGTAGTAGCATTTTCTCAGCTTCATATATTATCAGCCAAACTAAATATGTAGTAACATTACCCATTTTCCAAATCTAAGGTTGCTTTAAACATGCAGTTTGTAGCACAATTCCAGTTTTGGTGTTCTCAAATCCTTTACCTTGTGCCGTGATGATATTATACTGCTAGGACAATGGCATAAGTGCTTTAGTTAACCAGTTCTGGAATAAGGCTAATGGCATTATCACACAAGAAATCAATGGTGTCAAAAATTTCACTATCCCTATAGAACCGTCTACTTTTTTTTGATAGCCATCAAAACGACATCTATAAAAGCATAATAAATTAGCTTTTTCTCTTATACTAACTGTAGCTTCTCTAGTCCAAATCTATTCCTAAAAGTTAAATATACGTGCATCTTTTTTATGCACGTGCAGTATATGTACACAAAGATTCATATTTATATTAATGTAAAACCTTCAATGAGATAAGCGTTTTGAGGAGTTCATTTATATTATTAAATCATAATTTAACAATTTTATTAGGTATTTTCACTTGAGAATTTTTTGGTAGTTCTACAGTCATCAACTACACAATTTCAGCATTGCCATCTTTAGCAAGAAACCTCTTCTAAAGCCAATGTTGCTTTGAGATTTCTTCCTTAATGCTTCACCATCTTTCTTTTCCCCCTCGGGTAACAGTTTGTAGATTGAGAAGCATATTTCTAGAGTCAGAGCAGCAAAATGTATGAATATCCAAGCTTTAAAAGTACAAAGGAGCAGCAAAATTGCTAGATTCATGACTAGTGACATGAGCAAAGATATGCTCGTCTCCCAAGATAAACTCAGATCTCATCGGGATAGGATGTCTCAGTCCAATCACAAGGCCTAGAAAATATTAGATATTGCAGACTGTGACGATTTTGACAATGTACATGCATATTTTTTTATGCACATGTAATATATGTGCGCAAAGACTAGTATTTATATTAATATTAAACCTCCAATGAGATAATATTTTTGAGGTGTTCATTTATATTTATTAAATCATAATTTGACATTTTTAGGAAGAAATCTCTTCCAAAACCAATGTTGTTTTCAGATTTCTTCCTCAACTGCTTCACCATCTTTCTTTCCTCTCCTGAGTAATAGTTTGTAGATTCAGAAATATATTCCTAGAGTCAGAGCAGAAAAGAGTGCGAATATGCAAGCTTTGAGAGCACAAAGGAAGCAAAATTGCTGGATTCATGATTGGTGACATGAGCAAAGATATGTTCAGTCTCCTAAGATGCGCCTACCACTATGATCTCATCGGGTAAGGATGCCTCAGTCCAATCACAAGTCCCAGAGAATATTAAATAGCATACTATGAGGGGATGACAAATGTTATGCCAATATAGGCACTTTATCGGCTTAGCTAAAAGACAAGATCTCCTATTGAAAGGAAGAGACCCAACAAAGAAACATATGCCAGAAGCATGCCTAAGAATGCGGAGATCAGAGTCCTCTGTCAATTGAAGAAGCTATAACTCAAATAAGTAAGTCTAATAAATCAAGCTCAAACAACTCCAACAATGAGACGTTATATGTGTATCCAATTGGTAAAAGATAAAGGTCCAAAGAAGAATATTGACTCTAAGCCCAACACTTGCTCGAAACCTTGCGCTATGTTATAAAAATGATGAGGGTAATATCTTCTTCCACTTTCCTACCTTTATTTTCTATTAATCCCGCCAACATTGATGTGGAATAATGCTTTTGCTTCACTTTTCCTTAATCTCTTGAGGGCTACTTTTGCCTCACCTATTAACCCTTTCTTAATGAGAAACTTCGGGGTCTCATTAAGAAATTATGATAGTACAAGAACTGGAATTATAAATGAAAATGACCAACGCCATCCATATTGGAAATTGTGAGATATCGCCTTCTTTACACGTTTTGTCATGGTGCTCTCCATAGCATCATAGAGCTGAAAGCATGTGAGATCCACTTTGGTGGATTTTCAATATTGATCTCGTGCAATATTATGAGAATCACCATAACATAGGAACGACACACTACATCCAAATCATTGCTAGATCTATTGGTATTACAACATTATTTGTAAACCAGTACATAAGGAAACTTCCAACTAGGTGAAGTATCGAGCCAAGAACAAGTACTAACTTCGGACTTCAAGACTACATCATTCTATGAACGGCCTATAAAAATGGAATAGCCAAGAGCTACAAGATGGATGCAAAGTGGATGAGCCATACATTTATGTAGGCACAAAAGTTGTTTGTAGAGGCCTTCATTGCTCTTACGTGAATTTCTTTAGAGAATCTGACTGTGAAGCCTTCAATGCCAATAGTGCCACCTGTGACATTCAAGGCATAACCAATGGTTAGCCTCCTAAATATTATCATTAAGTTGCTAGCAACAACTAAAGTAAACTGTGATTGACTCTCTACATCACAGGCTTCAGAAACTATTTCATCTTCATTAGCTGGTGTTGACATGTCAGAGACAAATGTGACACTACTACCAGTGATGACATCCCATTCAATAAGATGAAAATAGTATATTTGGTTATTCCTTCTTTCAAAAATATCATTCTTTTATTTATGTTAGAAATTTCACGAATATTTTTTTCCCTCTTTTTATTGTTATGTTTGGAATTGTAGGAATGTAGTTTTTATCTTTATAATTTAATTTCTTTATGCGAAGTGTCAAGGTTATTTAACTTCATGTAGATAAATAATCATCTTTGCTTCTTTGCAAAAAATTTCTATGGTGTATTATTTTCTAAATTTCAACCAAACTACATATGTAGTGACATTATCCATTTTCCAACTGCGGCGTTGCTTTAACATGCAATTTTGTAGCATAATTCCAGTTTTGGTGTTCTCTTATTCTCTCTTTTGTGCCGTGATTGTGTTATACTGCCGGGGCAATAGCATGGGTGCTTCAATTAAGCAGTTCTAGAATAAGGCCGTTGCATAGCCACAGAAGAAATCAATGGTGCCAAAAGTTTCACACTCCCTATAGAACTGTCTATTTTTGTGTATGTATAAGGTATCTTGATAGTCGTCAAAATGACACCTACAAAAGGTAAGTAAATCAACTTCTGCTCTAGCTTCGCTAGTCCAAATTTATTCTTAAAAGTGAAATACACGTGTAATGCACGTGCATTTTTATGCACGTCCAATGTATGTGCACAAGACTAGTATCTATATTAGCATTAGACCTTCAATGAGATAAGGTTTTTCAGGAGTTTATTTATATTAGTAAATCATAATTTGACAATTTTATTAGTTATTTTCACATGACATTACATTACTCTTGAGAAATATTTAGTAGTGCTACTGCCATTGACATTTTGAGGAAGAAATCTCTTCCAAAACCAATATTGCTTTCAGATTTCGTCCTTAGTGCTTCACCATGTTTCTTTTCTCTCTCAGGTAACAACTTGTAGATTGAGAAGCATATCCTAGAGTCAGAGTAGCAAAAAATATGAATATCCAAGCTTTGAGAGCACAAAGGAGCAGCAATCGTCAGAGCAACAAAAAGCATGAATATCCAAACTTTGAGATCAATTTTCGACAATGATCTCATGCAATATTACGGTAATCACCATGACATAGGAATGTCAGGTTGCATCCAATGATTTTTAAGCCTGTCGATGCCATAATATTGTCCAAAAATTAGTATAAACGGATACTTCTAACTAAGCAAAAATCGATCCAAGAACAAGTACTGACTTTCTCTCCAAGAATACATCATTCTATGAGTAGCCCATATGATAGAAGCCAGAAGTAGATAAAAAAAATAAACACAACAAAGAAGTTAATATTATTGATAATAGCTTGTGCAAGAATCTTAAACATAACTACACCAATAAAGTTGTCTGTATGAAGAGGACAATGCTCCAGAATAAAGTAGTTTTGATTCTGATAATGATACCTACACATTACAGGATCTATTACTTATATAATAGGCTGACCATAACTACTGCATAACCTATTAGGATAAAGATAAATAACTTCTACTAACCATAATAAAACTGCTAAACAGATAACTTCTAATAAAAAAAGCTCCAGGAATTATCTTCTCCTAAATTTCTTTGCTTCTTCTAGAAGATAAGTGGCTTATTAGGATACCCCTTCTGGAAAGACGACTTGTTCTCAAGGCAAAGTTCGAGAAATTGTGCCCACATCAGTAGGACACTGTCACGACCCGAATTTTTCACCCTCGGAAGTCGTGATAGCACCTACTTGTAGAAGCTAGGCAAGCCACAAAATTCAGAAATCTTAACTCTTTCATTTTAGTCCTTTTTAATAACTTATAGTAACAGGTGATAACCATTTAAATGATAGTGGAAGATAAAAAAAAATTAAGCGGAAGATTTAGATAGATATATCACCAACTCGATACGAAAAACCAACAAAAGTCTCTACCCAGAAATTAGTGTCACAACATTTACAGACTATCTATGATTACTACATACAAGTGTCTGAAAGAAAGAAACATAGTCTGTCTCGGATAAAAGTGATAACAGAAAATAATAATAGATAGAAGAGACACCGGTTCTGCGGACGCTTGCAGGACTACCTCGGAATCTCTATGGACTAAAAACTGGCTCTCGAGCTACTGTTGTTGTCTGGTACCTGGATCTGTGCAAGGGAGCACAGAGTGTAGTATCAGCACACCCGACCCCATATGTTGGTAAGTGCCTGGCCTAACCCCGGCGAGGTAGTGACGAGGCTAGGGCCAGACTCCAGATAAACCAGTACACTTATATATATATACAGCGAAAACAAAAACTGGAACCAACAATTAAAAACTGGAAAGGGGAAACATGCTTCGAGGAATAACAGATAAAACAGAATCTCAAGTAAATTATAAGTAAACCAAAAATTCAACTTCTAACAAGGATAAGGAAAACAAAGGCAGATTTCACTTTCAGTTCATATCTCATTGCAGGCGTGCAACCCGATCTCATTTCTTATATCTTGTGGTAGGCGTACCACTCGTTCCCATTTCATTAAGTCTCGTGGTAGGCATACCACCCGCTCCCAGTTCATCATATCTTGTGGTAGGTGTACCACCCGCTCCCATTTCATCATATCTTGTGGTAGGCGTACCACCCATTCCCATTTCATTATATCTTGTGGTAGGCAAACCACCCGTTCCTATTTTATTATATCTTGTGGTAGGCGTACCACCCGTTCCCATTTTATTATATCTTGTGGTAGGCATACCACCCGCTCCCATTGCATCATATCTTGTGGTGCGCATACTACCCGTTCCCATTTGATTATATCTTGTGGTAGGCGTACCATCCGCTCCTAGTTACAAGCCAACAATAATTACAAGGAATCCCGGCAAGGGAACAAGTGCAATATAACAATTTCCCGGCAAGGGAACAATGATATTTGAACAACATCCCGGCAAGGGAACAATAATATCAAACAAACATCCCAGCAAGGGAACAATCGTAATAATAACATATGAGGTACAATAAACCACAATAGAGTCATAAAAATTATAATACAAGACTCACGGGCATGCTTGATACCAACGTATAGATACTCGTCACCATGCATATACGTCGTACTCCATAATTAACATGTACTCCCTCTGTTCCAGTTTATGTGAACCTATTTTCTTTTTTGGTCCGTTCCAAAAAAAATGAACCCTTTCTAAATTTGGTAATAATTTAGCTTAAAGTTACAACTCTATCCTTAATGAGAAGCTTTTATAACCACACAAATACTCTGGGCCCATCTGAATTTGTTTAGGACCACAAATTCCAAAAGTCTTCATTTTTTTCTTAAACTATGTGCCCAGTCAAACAGGTTCACATAAATTAGAACGGAGGGAGTAGCAAATAAGAAACAACTCCTAATCCCTCAAGCTAAGGTTAGACCAAACACTTACCTCAAACTTCCATGGCCAACTCAATCCTCAAAAACTACCTTTCCTTTCGAATTTGGCTCCAACACAATCGTATCTATACATAATTCATATAATAACATCAATAAATGCTAAACAATCAAATTCCAATACTTAACCCGAAGTTCAAAAATCGATAAAACCCCGAAGCTCAAACCAAAACCCGATTACACATTCCCCCACGAACCCAAATATGTAATTTGTTTTGAAATCGGACCTCAAACCCAGGTCCAAATCTCTTTTTTTTTAAAAACCTAGGTTCTACCCCAAACACCCAATTTCCCCCATGAAAATTATTGATTTGAAGTTGAAATCATGTTAAAAGATGTTAAGAATTGAAGGAAGTTAGTGAAAAATAACTTACAATTGATTTGAAGAAGAAGGAACACTTGAGAAATTGCCTAAGTGTGTTTTTTGCTTTGAGAGAATGTGAAAAATAGGTCTTAAAATCGTCTAAGTATAAAAGTTGCAGGTCTCTGATATGGGAATTGCGAACCAATCTCTACTAGATTAGAAATTCCGAAAAAAGTTTGGGAAATACGAAGAAAGTTTGGGAAATGCGAATCTGGGAATTGCGAAATGCGAAGGAAGTTTGGGAAATGCGAACATGGGAATTGCGAAGAAAGTTTGGGAAATGCGAAGCTGGGAATTGCGAAAAAAGTTTGGGAAATGCAAAGCTGGGAATTGCGAAGAAAATTTGGGAAATGCTTTGCTGGGAATTGCGAAAAAAGTTTGGGAAATGCGAAGCATATAGGCCTACAATTCCTTAAGTCCAAAATTTCACCCTTTGGCCTATCCAGAACTCACCCGAGCCCTCGGGGCTCCAAACCAAATATACACACAACCTCAAAAACATCCTATGAACTTATATCGGCGATCAAATCGCCAAAATAACCTCAAGAACAATGAATTAAACCTCAAAATCAAAGAATTTTCTCAAACTTCATAAAATATCAACTTTTGCAATTTAGGTCTGAATCACGTCAAATGACAGCCGTTTTTCACCAAATTTCAGAGGATCGCCTTAAATCATATATAAGACCTGTACCGATCACTAGAACCAAAATACGGGCTTGATACTGTCACATTCTATTCACATTTGATTTCAAAATACCTTAAACCATATCAGAAAATAATTTTCTTTAAAAATTTATTTCTCGGGCTTGGGACCTCGAAATTCGATTCCGCGCACACGCCCAAGTCCGATATTTTCCTACGGATCCTCCGAGACCGTCAAATTATGGGTCTGGGCCCAGATCTGTTTACCCAAAATATTGACCGAAGTCAAATTAATTCATTTTATGGCCAAAATTTACCATTTTTCGCAAATTTTTATATTTAATCTTTCCGGCTACGCGCTCAGACTGCGCACACAAATTGAAGCAAGGCTAAAAGAGGTTTTCAAGGCCTCGAAAACAGAGAATTTAATTTAAAAACAAGTGATGACATTTTGGGTCATCACATCCTCAACCTCTAAAATAACCGTTCGTCCTCGAACGGACAGAATAAGAAAGTGCCTGAGTCGGGGAAAAGATGGGGATAACGGCTCCGCATATCGGACTCGGACTCCCAGGTCGATGCCTCAGGAGGCTGACCTCTCCACTGGACACAAACAGAAGAAAAACTCTTCGATCTCATCTAATGAACCTGCCGGTCTAGAATAGCCACCAGCTCCTCCTCATAAAACAAGTCCTTGTCCAACTGAACAATGCTGAAATCACACGTGGGATGGACCGCTGTGATACTTTTGAAGCATGTATACATGAAACACTGGATGCACGGCTGATAAACTTGGTGGCAATGAAAGTCTATAAGCCACCTCTCCCACTCGATCAAGAATCTCAAATTGACCAATGAACCTAGGGATAAGCTTGCCCTTCTTACCAGATCTCATCACGCTCTTCATAGGTGACACTCGAAGAAATACCCGCTCACCAACCATGAAAACCAAATGGTGAACCTTGCGGTCGGCGTAACTCTTTTGCATGGACTGAGCTGTACAAAGCCTATCCGGAATGATCCTGACCTTCTCCAAGGCATCCTGAACCAGATCTATACCCAACAACCGAGCCTCTCCCAGCTCAAACCATCCAACTAGAGACCGACACCACCTACCATATAAAGCCTCATAAGGAGCCATCTGGATACTTCACTGGTAGATGTTGTTGTAGGGAAACTCTGCTAAAGGTAAAAACTGATCCCACGAGCCTCCAAAGTCAATAACACAGGCTCGGAGCATATCTTCCAAAATCAGAATAGTCCGCTTGGACTGCTCGTCTGTCTAGGGCTGAAATGCAGTGCTCAACTTAACCCGCATGCCCAACTCTTGCTGAACAGCTCTCTATAAATGTGAGGTGAACTGCGTATCTCAGTCCGAAATGATAGACTCGAGTACACCATGAAGGCAAACAATCTCCCGAATGTAGATCTCAGCTATCCTCTCAGAAGAATATGAGATTGCTACAGGAATGAAATGTGCTGACTTGGTCAGCCTATCAACAATGATCCATACTGCGTCGAACTTCTTTCGAGTTTGTGGAAGTCCAACAACGAAATCCATAGTGATCCGCTCCCACTTCCACTCGGGAAGCTCAATCCTCTGAAATAAACCACCAGGCCTCTGATGTTCATACTTGAACTACTGACAATTCAACCAACGAGCCACATATGCTACAATATCCTTCTTCATTCTCCGTCACCAATAGTGTTACGCAAATCTTGATACATCTTCGCGGTGCCCAGATGAATAGAGTACCAGGAACTATGAGCTTCCTCTAAAATCATATCTCGAAGGCCATCCATATTGGGCACACAAACTTGACCTTGCAATCTCAAAACTCCATCATCACCTATGGTCTTCCTTGGCACCTCCACACTGCATCGTGTATCTAAGGACACACATTTGGGATCATCATACTGCCGATCACAAATACGCTCCAATAAAGAAGAACGAGCGAACGTGCAAGCTAATACATGACTTGGCTCAGAAACATCCAGTCCACGAACTGATTGGCCAAAGCCTAAACATACAAAGCAAGCGGTCTATCACCGATCGGAATATAAGCAAGACTACCCATACTGGCTGACTTTCTACTCAAAGCATCGGCCACCACATTGGCCATTCCCGGATGATATAAATGGTGATATGATAGTCTTTCAACAACTCCAACCACCTCCTCTGTCTCAAATTTAACTCCTTTTTCTTGAACAAATACTGAAGACTCTTGTGAACCGTGAACATCTCACATGCTACGCCATATAGATAATGGCTCCAAATCTTCAACGCATGAACTATGGCTGCCAACTCCAAATCATGAACCAAATAGTTCTTTTCATAAATCTTCAACTGCCTCGAAGCATAGGCAATGACCTTTCCATCCTGTATCAACACTGCACCAAGTCCAATACGAGATGCATTACAATAAACTGTATAAGGCCCTGAACCTGTGGGCAAAACAAATATCGATGTCGTAGCAGAGTTGTCTTTAGCTTCTGAAAGCTCGCCGCACACTCATCCGACCATCTGAACTGGGCACCCTTCTGGGTCAATGTCACGACCCTAGTTCACCAATTGTGAACACGTCATGACGGCACACTAGTCTTCGCGACTAGGTAAGCCTAACACATTGCGGAAGTAATAACAATTGCTAAATTTATAGTCAAAACTAAATAATAGGAATAATGTATACAGTTGCCGCCTGACACATACACTTTAATACCAAACACTGAAGTAACCTCCAAGACTCGGAAACCCACGGGCAACACAGGCTATGAGAA
>MU676420.1:1112-14708 GCA_026770625.1 Nicotiana glauca
CTTCCCTCGGGTCAACAGAATTCCTTACTTAGAATTTCTGGTTCGCAGACTTCATTTGGAAAGTCGAAATTTCCTCGATTTGGGATTTAAATAAATCGGTGACTTGGGACACCTTAATTTATTCCAAGTGGCGACTCTGAAATAATAAAATAATCCCATTTCGAATATTGTCACTTTAAATGGAAAAACTCCCTCGCGTCCACCCTCCGGGGTAGGGGGCGCACCAAAAGGAGGTGTGACACCCTTATGTCTAGAATGCAAATTACATTTGTCTTTATTCGGATGATATTGTGTGCTCTTGAGTATTATCTGTATGTTGTTTAGCTCTATTATCATTTGGATGAATTTAATGGCTGATTTGAGTTTTGAATGCTGTTGAAATGACTCATTAGGTGATTAAGGTTTTAAAGCTTTAGAATTAACATTCTAGTGATATGGAACAATCAAGCTCTACTAATCTTTTTTAGTGCTGGATCGTTATGTTGAAAAGAAAATCGGTTGCTTATTTGAATTTCCTTAATGTGATTCACTTGAAAAATTGGACTTAGATTTTAGATGAAGTAAAGTAGAATTGGGATAAATTCACGTTCTTGTCTTAATATAGATTAATTGAACCATCGTGATTGTGTACACGTTCGCGTGATATAATTGCGATCTTAAAAACCAAAATCAGAGTATGCGTTCCTGCAACTTTGACTAAACTTTATTAATAATAATAAAGCGTTATCAATTGTGGACACGTTCGCGTGACATGATTTTTTGACACGCCAAAATAAATAGGTACACGTGCGCGTGACCTGTTTAAAGATAATTTCTTAATTAAAAGAGGCAAATGCACGTAGGTTCTAAAATGAGTAATTAGATAATTTTAATAAGCCAAGTATGATCAAAGTGACCGTTCTACAATGACGGAATTCGGGAATTCCTAACACCTTCTCCCGGGTTAAAAGAATTCCTCACCCGGATTTCAGTGTTCGCAGACCATAAATAGAGTCATTTTCATCGATTCGGGATTTTAAATCGGTAACTTGGAACACTAATAAACTATCCCAAGTGGCGACTCTGATTTTAATATAAATAATTCCGTTTCGATTGTCACTTAAATTGGAAAAACTCCCTTATATCCCCTTCCGAGGGTAGGAAAAAGGAGGTGTGACAACTATGGCGACTCTGCTGGAGATAAGAACCCAGAACTTTCGGTTCAGGGTTCAAGAATTCGAGCTTGTTAATATTATCTATGCTTGACTTCTTATGGGGACAACATAAGAAGGGATAGAAGGGGACTCCGAGGTCCGCGGACGCGAGCATATGTACCTTGAAGTCTCCAGAACAGCAGCAATTGTGCAACTAAAAGTGAGGCTAGTAGGAGGTACCTATATCTGCACACAAAAATATGTACAGAAGAGTAGCGCGAGTACACCACAATAGTACCCAGTAAGTGCCAAGCCTAACCTTTGTCGAGTAGTGACAAGGTCAGGTCAAAGCCCTACTAGTAAATATATAATAAATAAGACGAAACAAAATATCACGGTAAAATAAAGACTGAAATTTTACCAGAAGGATAACAGTGCATTACATAGAAATAATAACAGGGGATCTCCCGAGATACCGTCTCGTAGTCCCAAACATAAATGTGCAGGAGGATCTCGCAAAATAGCGTTCCATAGTCCCAAAGTAAATATGCAGGGGGATCTCCCGAAATACCATCCCCTAGTCCCAAAGTAAAAATACAGGGGGATCTCCCGGGATACTGTCACGTAGTGCCAAAGTAAATATGCATATCAAGCAATGGAAATAACATTTACAGCACAGAATCCTATAGTTTAGACAAAATACAAGTCAAGAGAAAAGCAGGAATATCCATTAAGCATGTTGCACAGAGCATAAATAAGCATTTAAGACACGTAGACATGTTATTCTAAGTTAAACATGATAATTACACGTGCTAGTATAACTCAAATAAGAAGAAACAGGTTATTACTCAGTAAAACCGAATTTTACAACAAATAGCCCGTGTACGCATTCGTCACCTCACATACATGACGCTCATATATCAAAACAATATCAAATCCTAAGAGGAGTTCCCCCACACAAGGTTAGGCAAAGCCACTTACCTAGAACCAAGCTCAATTAATCGATAACAAAGTCTTTTTCATGAATATCTACCTCTAAATGGCCCAAATCTAGCCAAAAGTAATTACATACTATAAATATAACTATAATAAACTAATCTAATTAATGAAATCAAAGCTTAACCAAGAAATTAGAAAATCGCCACAAAAAGTCGACCTGGTCCACGTCTCGAAATTGGGTAAAAGTCATAAAATATGAACACCATTCACTCACGAGTTTATTCATACCAAAATTATCCAAATCCGATGTGAAAATCCCAATCAAAACCCAAAATCTTAGTTGAAGAACTTCTTTTCATTTTTCCTACTTTTTAAACCCAAATCCAAAATTAAATAATGAAATTAATGATAGATTAGTAGGATATAACCAAAATCAAGTGTAGAATCATTACCCAATCGGTGCCTCTAAAAATCCCTCAAAATCTCATCCAAATCCAAGCTGTTTAACTCAAGTTTTTATAAAAAATGGCTAACCCTCATTTTTGGAATTTTTATATTTTGCCAGGTGCTCACACTACGCGATCGCGGAACATCTCGTGCGATCGTGTATGAAAAAATTCCAACCATTTACAAAACATGATACATGAACGTGTAATCTCTCATGCGATCGCGAACCACTGGCTACTCACACCTACACGATCGCATCCATCCTCACGCGACCGCGATGAACAACACTTGAACTCCACTACTGCTTCACTTCCTCTTCGCAAACGTGACCTAGCCCACGTGTTCGCGATGCACTGTGTGACCAACATACGCGATCACGTCTCCAAACTCGCGAACGCATAGGGTAAAATGCTACTACCGGCAAACAAACTTACGTGATCGCATAAGAGAAACCAGCAACTGAAACACCGGCAAATTCTGCATTCTTTCAAGTCCTAAAACTAGTCCGTTAATCACCTGAAATCCACCGGAGGCCATCGGGACCTCAAACAAACATACCAATAAGTCCTAAAACATAATACGAACTTAGTCGAGCCCTCAAATCTCATCAAACAACGCTAAAATCACGAATCAACGACCAATTCAGTCTTAAAGAACTTAAAACTTTAGTTTTCCACAACTGATGCCAATACCTATCAAATCACGTCCGATTGACCCCAAATTTTGCACACAAGACATATTCAACATTACGGACCTACTCCAACTTCCAGAATTAGAAATCGACCCCGATATCAAAAAGTCTAATAACAGTCAAAATCTCCAAAAAATTGACTTTTGCATGTCAAGCCTAAATTAGCTACAGACCTCCAAAACACAATTCAGACACGCTCCTAAGTCCAAAATTCCCCAACGGAGCAATCGGAATCGACAAAAATCCATTCTGGAGTCGTCTTCATATAGTTTCGACTACGATCAAAATCCTAAGACTTAAGCTTCCATTTTAGGGACTAAGTGTTCCAAACACTCTGAAACCAAAAATAGAACCTCCCGGCAAGTCACATAAGCAGAAAAAGATACGAGGGAAGCAGTAGATAGGGGATAGGGGCTATTACTCTCAAAATGACCAGTTGGGTCGTTATATCCTCCCCCTGTTAAAACAATCGTTCGTCTTCAAACGAGCATAGAGACATATCTTAAATGGTAACAAGATGAAGATAACGGCTGCACATATCCTGCTCGGTCTCCCAAGTTGCCTCCTCCACCGGCTGACCCCTCCACTGAACCTTCACTGAAGCAATGTTCTTTGACATCAACTTTCGAACCTGCCTATCCAAAATAGCCACTGGCTCCTCAATATAGGTTAGATCCTTGTCCAACTGGATTGAGCTGAAATCTAACACATGATATGGAACCCCGTGATACTTCTAGAGCATAGAAATATAGAATAGCAAATGAACTCCTGCTAGACTGGGAAGTAAGGCAAGCTCATAACCAACCTCCCCACCTTGACGCAACACCTCAAATGGACTAATGAACCTTGAGCTCAGCTTGCCCTTCTTTCCAAACCTCATAATGCCCTTCATCATCAAACCTCATAGCAAGACCCACTCTCCAAACATGAATGGAACATCGCGAGCCTTCTGATTCGTGTAACTCTTCCATCTGGACTAGGCTATGCGAAGTCTATCCTAAATCACCTTAACCTTCTCTAAAGCATCCTGAACCAAGTTTGTACCCAAAACCTAGCCTTGCCCGGCTCGAACCAACCTACTAGAGACCGATACCGACTACCATACGGAGCGTCATATGGTGCCATCTGAATGCTGGACTGATAACTGTTGTTGTAGGCAAACTCCGCAAATGGCAAGAACTATCCCAAGAACCTCCAAAAACCAACATGCACGCACGAAGCATATCCTCTAGTATTTGAATTGTGCTCTCAGACTGTCCGTTTGTCTGAGGGTGAAATGATATGCTCAACTCAACCCGAGTACCTAACTCCTACTGTACGACCCTCTAGAACCATGATGTAAACTGCGTACCCCGGTCAGAGATGATAGATACTGATACGCCATGAAGCCTGACAATCTCACGGATATAAACTCGAGCCAGCTGCTCGGAAGAATAAGTAGTCATCACAGGATTGAAATGAGCTGCTTGGTCAGCCTATCCACAATCACCCAAACTACATCAAACTTTAGCTGAGTCCGTGGGAGTCTAACAAAGAAATGCATAGTGATCTACTCCCATTTCCACTCCAGAATCTCTAACTTCGAAAGCAATCCACCCGGCCGGTGATGCTCATACTTCACCTGCTGGCAATTTATGACACCGGGCTACATATTTCATTATGTCCTTCTTCATTCTCCTCCACCAATAATGCTACCTCAAGTCCTGATACATCTTTGTGGCACCCGGATGAATGGAGTACCACGAGCTGTGAGCCTCCTAAAGAATCAACTCACGCAATTTGTCCATATTGGGCACACATGGCCTAACCTGCATCCTCAATGCACCATCATCTCCAATAGTGACCTCTTTAGCATTAGTGTGCTGAACTGTGTCCTTAAGGACATGTAGATGGGGGTCATCATACTAACATTCCCTGATACGATCATAAACAGAAGTCTGAGAGACCACACAAGCTAAAACTCGACTTGGCTCAAAAATATCCAATCTAACATACTGGTTGGCTAAGGCATGAACATCTAGTACCAATTACCTCTCTACTACTGGCAAATATGCTAAGCTCCCCAAACTCCCCTCTGTGTGACTCAAGGCATCGACCACCATATTGGCCTTCGTGGGATGGTATAAAATGGTGATATCATAATCCATAAGAGGCTCTAACCAACTCCACTGACGCAGGTTGAGATCTTAAGCTTGAACAGATGCTGCAAACTCTGGTGATCAATGTAGATCTCACAAGGGACATCATACAAATAGTGCCGCCAATTCTTCAAGGCATGAACAATAGCCTCTAACTCAAGGTCATGGAAATGATAGTTCTTTTAATGATCCTTCATCTCGCTAGATGCGTATGCAATCATCCTATGATCACGGATCAATACCGCATTGAGACCAATTCGCAACATATTACAATAAACAGTATAAGACCCCGAACCTGTAGGCAATACCAATATTGGGGTTGTAGTCAAAGCTGTCTTGAGCTTTTAAAATCTCTCCTCACACTCCTCTGTCCACCTGAACAGAGCACCCTTATGGTCCAGCCTAGTCATAGGTACTACAATAGATGCGAATCACTCATCAAATCGATGATAATACCTCACCAAACCAAGAAAACACCGAATCTTCGTAGCTGAGGACGGTCTAGGCCTGCTCTGCACTGATTCCACCTTCTTCGGATCTATCTTGATCCCCTCTCTAGACACTACGTGACCCAAAAATGCCACAGAATCCAACCAAAACTCACATTTCAAGAATTTTGCATATAAATTCTTTCCTCTCAAGGTTTGGAGCACAGTCCTCAAGTGTTGCTCATGATCCTCCCAACTGGGGGAGTACACCAGAATGTTGTCAATAAACACAATGATGAAAGAGTCAAGATAAGGCCGAAATACATTGTGCATCAAATGCATAAATGCTTCTTGGGTATAGGTCAGCCCAAATGACATCACAAGGAACTCGTAATGACCATACCGAGTTCTAAAAGCAATCTTTGGGATATCTGGCTCCCGAATCTTCAACTAATGATAGGTTGAATGCAAGTCGATCTTTGAAAACACTATGGCACCCTATAACAGATCAAATAGGTCATCAATAAAAGGAAAATGATACTTATTCTTTACCATAACTTTGTTTAAACGGCAATAATAAATGCATATACGCATGGAACACTACTTTCTCTTCACAAACAAGACCTGCGCACCCCAAGGTGACACATTGGGCCGAATGAAGACAAGCAATTCCTGTAATTGTTCCTTGAACTCCTTCAACTCAAGAGGAGCCATACAATATGGAGAAATATAGATGGGCTGAGTGCCCGACAACAAATCAATAACAAAGTCAATATCTCTATCGGGCGGCATGCCCGGAAGATTAGCTAGAAATACATCAGGGAAATCCCTCAGTACTAGGACTGACTCAATTCTAGGGGTATCAATACTGACATCTTTCACATAAGCTAGATACGCGTCACATCCCTTTTAAACCATTCATTGATTATTAAAAATGAAATAACTTTGTTGGGAGTGTAATCTAATGTACCCCTCCACTCTAGCCGCGGTAAGCCTGGCATAGACAACGTCACGGTCTTGGCGTGATAATCAAATATATCATAATGGGGAAACAACCAATCCATGCCCAAGATAATATCAAAATCTACCATACTGAGCAATAAAAAATTAGCTATGGTCTCAAAACCACCAATAACAATCAAACACGACTGATATACATGGTCAACAACAATAGAATCTAACATGAACAGGAGAACTCAAGGAATCACAAGATATGCCCAAATATAGGGCAAAATAAGATGACACATATGAATAAGTGGAGCTTTGATCAAATAAAATTGACGCATCTCTATGACGGATCGGAACAATACCTGTAATGACAAAGTCGGAAGCAACTGCCTCTTTACGAGCAGGGAGGGCATAGTATCTGGCCTGGCCTCCCCCTCTAGGGTGACCTCTACCTCCCCAACCTCCACCTTGGGCAAGATGAGCTGGTGGAGTGGTAGATGGTGCTGGAATCATAGCCTGAGGACCTGATGGAGCATGCGGTGCCTGAGAAGTCTGTAGAGGTTCACCCCTCCTAAGTCTGGGGCAATCCCTTACCATATGGAGAGTGTCTCCACACTCAAAATGAGCTCTAGGAGAGTATGGCTGCTGTGGTGAGTGTTGCGACCAAAACACTCACGCAAGTGTACGCGATCGACAAGTAATATAGTAGTAAGTAAAGTATCGTTCTCACGAGGAATTGTGATCAACTTCTCGACAGATATAGACTCAAACAATTATCAATTCAAGCAAAATTATCACACACACACACACACACACACACACACACATATATATATATAGAACCAATTTACAAATTACTTAATAACTAAACAATAATTCAACACAAAATTACTACAACAATTACACAATATTTTGATAACAATTTTGATAAAGATATTCCAGGGTCATGGACTTGCTAGAAATAATGCTACTATCTTAGCTTAAAATTGCTTTATTGAATTATCCGTGTTATTGATTATAGGGTTAATAATATTCATAAGATTCTTTCGAGTTCTTATGCATCTATTCAAGTTAAATTAATACTTATATATCTATGGTATTAATATTAGCAAGAATGCATTTACAACTCCTATTCTTCAACCAAACAAGGCAATTAAGTATATGTCTATCTTAATCGCAAATCCTTCACCCGATGCCCAGGATTTAGATCTTGTTCTATTTGATTCTATTTGCAATCAAGAATTTCCTTTGTCAAGTTTAACTCAAGATTCATAAATAGTATTTCACTATTAGCTACGCAGTAAAATAATTAAAAGCAAAATCAAATAAACAACCCATAACGATAAATTCAAGATCTTCCATCTAAGCTTCAAACAACAAGATCATCTAATATCCATGACCCCAGAATACTTGGGTTTTTAGCTACTCATATTCATACAAACATAAATAATAAAAGTCTTAAACACAATATAAACAAAAAACTAGAAGAAAGTTTAGAAGAACTCTTTGAATCCTTGCTCCAAGATGTTGTTCCTCTTTGATCTTCTTCTCCAAGATGAATCTCCTTCTTCTCCTTCTCTCTCTAAAAATCCCCTTCCAAAATCTGATCATGTTCCTCAATAATAGAGGTTTGATTTAATTAATTTTGAGTGGAATCCTGTGATTTTCCAATTTTACCCCTCCTTAATGCCTTTCCCGGACAGAAACGCGCGAAGTTTCGCGAGAACACTGGACTTCGCACGTTTCTTCGCGCGTTTAACACTGGTTTGGAATTTTATTCGCGCGAAGTTACAACTTCGCGCATCTGGGAGGTTTTTCTGCCATTTCTTGTTTCTTGTTTGCACGGACTCAACTCCGAGGGGTTGTTTTTGCTCCTGAATCATTCCATAACATTTCCAAATATTTATATAGGCTCCTTTTTCTGCAAAGTATAAGAATCACAAATTAAATGCCTATTTCTCATCAATTATATACATTATGTTATTGGAATATAATCAAATGGAAGCATAAATAATGGTTAAATCACTCAGATTTCGCCTATTATCAACACCCCACACTTAATTCATTGCTAGTCCTCGAGCAATCACATTATACTCACTAGAGATTCCTTCATTCAACCTTATTCATTAACGCATTACACCTAGAACAAAGTACACATATTATGCCTAGCAATGTAAAATCTCAGCCTCAAAATTGATTCTCAAGTACAGTTCAATATTCAAATTTCCTTAACATACTCCACACAGAAGTCAAGATTTGCTTTTCTGTCACAAGTCATATGCCCTCACCATCATGCCAATTATGAAGTATTTGTAAATTAATTTGCACATTCAAGTCATATACTTACATTTATCAATGAAATCACTCACTCTCACAATAAAAGTCACATACATGCAAATGGTACCATAAGCTTGCCCGTAATATAAATCTCTACTAATATAGGCTAACTCAGCTCAAAATCAATTGGGACTTTTCCATGGTTGTAATGTGGGCTAAGGGACAGGTAGGATATATTTTGGAATAGTGACTCACTTCCCTAAGCACTTTAACACATCACATGTAACTTATATCTTTTTTTTTATTATTCACAAACAGTATATCATCCAAGTATTCCCTTCTTGTTTAAGCACTCTACTAATTTATACCCACTAGCTGGATCAGAATATCATATTTATTCATTCAATTTTCGCTAGTGCTGTAAAACTGTTACAAAACAAGTGCCCTTTCTAACTTTTCATTAGCTTCACTCAAAAGCCACCCCACACTTAATTCCTTCTTAATTCTTTTAGCATTCTTTTCACAATTAAAGTGCTTTTAAGAAGAAAAAGGTTTAGAACAAGATCAATGAAGAACAAAAGGTGTAAGCTTGTAATGTGGTTTCCAAATAAAAAGTTTATAGGATCAATAGGGTTAACTAGGGATAATTTTATTTGTGATAAGCAATTAAACTCAAAAAAAAAAATATCAAAGAAAGCCTAAAATCATTTTTCAAACCGAGCATACCTAATATTTCGCTTTAATTCACTTACCGGGCAAGTTCTAGACACAAATACAATGCATGGACTACACAATTTCTCACCACACATGGCATATGACTCATTTAGATTAGCTCATCACTGCACTTCATTATGAGCAGTCAATTCAGTGACAAACATATCAGTTAAGGTACTTTCCATGAGATTCAATAGTTAAGACCAAACGTTACACTCCAGGGTCTATTGTGTTCAGGTGTGTCAACGCTATGTGTTTTCTTCTTGGCTTGCATTCTTTATTTTAATCTATATTTTTCACATAAAAAAAATTACAAACTACCTATGCCTGGTTCAAGACAAACCCTTGGAAAAGAACTGTTGCTTAAAGAAAAACCAAGGGAAATTTGTTAATTTACCCTAAAAATCTAAAAATTGGTAAATAAAAATGCTTATTTTTTTTTTATACTTACCCTCGAGAACTTCTTCTAAAGAAATCCGTCATCAGGCCAAGCAATTTTATACAAACTACCTAAAATTTAAATCACTCCACTAGGCAAACATTACCAAACAGACAATAATATAACAAACAAATGAAATAAGTAAAACAAACCACATAAAGTATCAATCCAACAAAAATACTCAAAAACAATTTAAAACAATCCTACAATCCATAATACTCCAAATAAACCACACCCCACACTTAAAGTTTAGGCATGTCCCCATGACTTTCATAGCTTAAAACGAAAAGAGGCAAAAATACTTCCCCGACATGTCACTCTTTGTCTGACACTGTGTCAGGGTTGACATTACATGCGCGCCCCAGTGCTCTTAGCCAACCCATGAACTTTTTCTCCGACTTAACTTGTCGGTCAGCAATCTCCTCCACATGGTTGCTCAGAGTATTCACTGTAGAGCGCAACTCAACTATTTCTTGCTCCCATGTGGTATGGCTTGGCATCCTGGCAGTTCCTGAAGAGGATGCTGCTCCAGGCAATGCAACAGCTGGTGCACTGGGTTCTTGTGCCTACTCTCCACCTTCTAGGTCCATGGGCTCATTTTCCTCCTCATTCTCCTCAGCATCTGAACCATCATCATCTCCTCCTTCAGTTGCATATTTTTTAGGTCGTATCTTGATTGACTTCTTGACTAATACATCCACAGTAAGATCTTCAGGTACCTGTGCCTGCCTGCAAAGTTAGGTTACTAAAGATAGAAAGAAAAACCCATACATACGATTCGGGCACCTGATGAACATCTCATCATGGATCACTTTAGCCACGTCAAAAGATAGGTTTTCTATGAAACACCAGATTATTGCTGCTCGCGGACCATTCACCTCTGTGGTGTTCTTGGATGGAAGGAGTCGATTGTTGATTACATAAAGCCAGTTCTTGGCTTCTTGAGTCAGAGCTGATGAGTGGAATTTTTCACCATAATCCAACCATTCCACCTCCGTTCCAGGGGTGCAAATTTTCTCAAAGAACCTATTCCACTTTGTTTCTGTTGGAGCCTTTGCATATTCATAGAAATCATCGCGTTTAGGAACAGGGTCAGGAAAATTATAGATTGCTCGAATTGCCTCAATGGAGGCATCAACAGGCCTTCGGCACACTGTGACAACATTGTTCACATGATCAGGCAAATTTGCGTAAAATTCGCGGACTACCGTTTCATTCGCCTCCCCTGGCTCATCATGAAGGTTTGAAGACCTCGCTCCATTAACATATTGTACATATTAGGGCATCTTTCCCGGAGCTTTCTAACATCAATGCCCCATTATGGAATTGGCTTCTTCGATGCTTTGATAGTGAAATGACTTTGAGCGTCGGGTGAAGCAAACCTATTGTTATCATAATTTAGTGTCGGAGTTGCCCTTTGGCGGCTAGATGATGCTCCTGTTGCCAAACGCCTTTTGGGTACCATAATGCCTGCAAGACATTTACACATTACTCCGTCCAATATAGGTAATGTGACTTAATGCGGTTACTCAGACTTCACACGCAAAATTAGCCACAATTTCACTATAAAACTCATTGAGGAATTTCCACAAACACCTTGTGGGCATTGAATTTTCACCCTTATTTCTATGGTTTTGGTTAGGGATTGCCCCTCCTATTTTCAGCTATAACCAATTCACATCCTACCCATCCCATATATACAACTAATCAACCCCACACTTATCTCACAAAGTGTTAAAACCTGTACACAATATACATATATTCTAAGTTATAACATAGAACTTTAAACTATCAAAAACTCTAAAAATATATAAAGAACACAATAAAATTTATTACTTCTAGCATATACATCAATTATATAATAAGAACAAAGAAGAAAATGAAAAAAAAATTGAAATAAAACTTAGGGTTCTTACCTTTGTTAGGGATAGGTTTGGATTTGATTAAGGAGGAAGAGAGGTATGAGTGATTTGTGGTGGTTTGTGGATGGTGAATGTGTTGAGAATGAAGAAGAAGAGGGTTTTGGTTGAGGGTTTATTGAAGAGGAGAGTTTTAGGAATTGTGGAAGAAGAAGAGGGTTTGTTAATATGAAAAATGGAATTCTAAAATCTATACTATATAATGTAATCCCGTCTCAGACGCGCGAAGTATAAACTTCGCGCGTTTTGGCAAACATTCTGCCTCGACCGCGCAAAGTTCGCGTGAAGTTTATACTTCGCGCGTCTGGGCGAAATGTTTTGCTGAAATTTGTTTTTTATCTTACCTTGGCATCCGCCCTTGTTCTCCTGCAATTATTAACACACAAATAAACATAAAAAAAATAAAAATTATAATCACAAATATCACGATTTTTGGGTTGCCACCCAACCAGCGCCTGATTTAATGTCGCGGCACGACTCCACACTTCATCACACATCAATCAAATCTACTGAGGTCTTGCGACGTTTAATATCACCACCCCAATAATGTTTTACCCGCTGCCCATTCACCAAGAATGTACCACTTGCATTTATGTCCCTCAATTCGACAGTTCCATGGGGAGTTACACTTACAACAACAAAAGGGACTGCCCAACGGGACTTAAGCTTTCCCGAAAAAAGTTTCAACCTTGAATTAAATAACAGAACTTGTTGCCCCGGCTCAAACTCACGATATTGGATGTGCTTTTCATGCCACCTCTTGGTCTTTTCTTTATATAACTTGGCATTTTCATAAGCATACAATCTAAACTCATCAAGTTCATTGAGTTGTAGCAGCCTTTTTTCACCAGCTAAATCCATATCCAAATTTAACTTTTTGATTGCCCAATAAGCTTTGTGTTCTAGCTCAATAGGCAAATGACATGCCTTCCCATAAAATAACCTGTACGGAGAAGTACCTATTGGAGTCTTGTATGCAGTTCGGTATGCCCACAAAGCATCTTCTAATTTAGCGGACCAATCCTTCCTATTTGCACTCACTGTTTTCTCCAAAATCTGTTTTATCTCTCTGTTGGACACTTCAACTTGACCACTCATTTGAGGATGATATGCAGTAGCAACCTTGTGTCTTACCCCATATTTTGACAAAACATTTTTTAGCAATTTGTTACAAAAGTGTGTTCCTCCATCACTTATCAACACCCTTGGAGTTCCAAAGCGTGTGAAAATGTGCTTCTTTACAAAACTTACCACTACCTTAGCATCATTAGTAGGAAGAGCAATGGCCTCAACCCACTTAGATACATAGTCAACTGCAACCAAGATGTATCTATGACCATTAGAATATGGAAATGGCCCCATGAAATCAATTCCCCACACATCAAACAGCTCTACTGCCAAAATATTTTGCAACGGCATCTCGTTCCTCTTTGTGATTATACCTGTTCTTTGACACCTGTCACAATTTTTAACAAAAGCATGTGCATCTTTAAATAATTTTGGCCAGTAAAAACCTTATTGTA
>MU676420.1:23746-49102 GCA_026770625.1 Nicotiana glauca
GCATCTGGGAGGTTTTTCTGCCATTTCTTGTTTCTTGTTTGCACGGACTCAACTCCGAGGGGTTGTTTTTGCTCCTAAATCATTCCATAACATTTCCAAATATTTATATAGGCTCCTTTTTCTGCAAAGTATAAGAATCACAAATTAAATGCCTATTTCTCATCAATTATATATATTATGTTATTGGAATATAATTAAATGGAAGCATAAATAATGGTTAAATCACTCAGATTTCGCCTATTATCAGTGAGCTCGGATCAGGTTTGCTGGATTGACCGCTGGAAACACCTCATGTAGGAGGCACACTAGATACTGGCAGTGCATAATAAGGCACCTGGGGCCTATGAGTAGCTGGAATACCACTGGCAGTTGGAAGTGCTGAGTGAACAGGGTGAGTCACATAGCCCTTACCATATCGAAATACAACTGGGGCACGAGCACCAGAATAAAAGCCAGTCTCTCAAGACCTCTTGGCCTCTCTCTCTCTCTTCCCTCTCCCGAGCAAGCATGACCTCCACTCTCTAAGCAATACTCATGACCTATTGATACAAGATATCCATCTCTAACTCCTGGGCCATGCTGATCCTGATGCTGGGAAGGAACCCCTCAATTAACCGATGGACACTCTCTCGAACTGTAGAAACTAAGGCTGGTGCATGTCTATCCATATCACTTAAACAAACGGCATACTTTGACACAGTCATAGCACCCTGGCGCAACTACTCAAACTCGGCGCACCATGCATATCTGAGGTCCGAGGAACATACACCCTCAAAAAATATATCCTAGAACTAAGTCCATGTAAGTAAAGCTGCCTCAACCGGACTATCCAACTCATAAGCATGCCACTACTGATAGGCTGCTCCTACAAGCTGAAACGTAGTGAAAGAAACCCCACTCGACTCCGCTATGCCCATAATACGGAGGATACGGTGGCACTCCTCAAGAAAACCCTGAGCATCCTCTATCGTCAAACCGCTAAAAGTAGGAGGGTGGTACTTCTTGTACCTCTCAAGCCTACGCTGCTCCTCATCAGAAAGTGCTACCCTACCCTCGGGATAAACTGGGGCTACATGTGGTACTGATATAACCTATGGAATCTGGTCGACCTGAACCTGCTGCTCTGGGTACGGGCAACGAGAGTCTGTGCTCCTCCTCTGGCCTGAGATGTGGTAGGAACACAGGGAATCAACCCTACCTGAGCTAGAGTACCAAACATGCTCAGGAACTGTGCAAGGGTCTCCTGGAGAGCTGGTGTAGTAGTAGTAGGTGTCTTAGGTGCCTGAGCTCTGACTAGTGCTAGTGGTGGCTCCTCTGTAGCAGCTCGTGTGGATGCCCTGGCTGCACCACATGGACATCCTTGGCCTCTACCCCAGCCACGGCCTCTGGCGGCTCTAGCAGGGGGTGCGGGTGACTGGTCATCTGATCCGCCTATACGTGTCCTCACCATCTGTGAGAGAATAGTAGACAAAATTTTAGAATTGCGAAATCAACAATTTCTCACGACAAGGAATCAAAAGAATTGAAATTTTCCTCACAGTTCCATAGCCTCCCGAAGATATGTACAGACGTCTCTGTGGTGATCTGCGAACTCTACTAAACCTGCTTATGGCCAATGACACCTATTAACCTAGAGTTTTAATGTCAACTTGTCACCAACCAAATTCTCCCTCCGTAAGATGTCGTGACGACACCTAGTCTCAACGACTAGGTAAGCCTAACATAGCAGAATAATGGAATGAAAATGTAAAATTTAACAACTTACTGCAATAGATAATTTAACAACTGATATAAGTGCCGCTCGACATATACAATAACCACTCTCGAATATGCACAAAAATCTCCGAAGACTTGGAACACCATAAGTCATAAGCTTCTAGAATTTGTCTAACTGTTCTATACATCAGTACTAGAAAAAGTAAAAGGGGAACAACATAAGAAGGGATAGAAGGGGACCCCAAGGTCTGCGGACGCGGGCAGATGTACATTGAAGTGTTCGAAACAGCAGCAATTGTGCAACTAAAAGCGAGGATGGTAGGAGGTACCTAGATCTGCAGACGAAAACATGTGCAGAAGAGTAGCATGAGTACACCACAACGGTACCCAGTAAGTGCCAAGCCTAACCTCGGTTGAGTAGTGACGAGGTAAGGTCAGGGCCCTACTGGTAAATATATACTCCCTCCATTTCAATTTATCTGAACCCATTTGACTGGGCATGGAATTTAAGAAAAGAGAGAAGATTTTTGAATTTGTGGTGTAAAATAAAGCACATATATTTTATGTGGCTATAAATCATTGCATAAAGGTAAATTGTTTCCAAATAGAGAAAGAGGTCATTCTTTTTGGCACAGACTAAGAAGGAAATAGGTTCACATAAATTAAAATGGAGGGAGTAATAAATAAGATGGAACAAAATATCGCAGTAAAATAAAGACTGAAATTTTACCAGAAGGATAACAATACATTACTTAAAAATATCAATAGGGGATCTCCTGAGATACCGTCTCGTAGTTCCAAACTTAAATGTGTAGGGGGATCTCCCGGAATACCGTCCTATAGTCTCAAAGTACATATACAGGGGGATCTCCCGGGATACCATCCCGTAGTCTAAAAGTAAATACGCAGCTCAAATAATGGAAATAACAGTTACAATAGAGATCCTATAGTTTAGACTAAGTACAAGTCAAGAGAAAGCAGGAAAATACACTAAGCATGCTGCACAGAGTTCAGATAAGCATTTAACACATGTAGACATGTTATTTTAAGCTAAACAGGATAATTACACATGCTAGTATAACTCAAATAAGAAGAAACGGGTTATTACTCAGTAAAAAATAGATTTTACAACAAATAGCCCGTGTACGCACTTGTCATCTCACATACACGACGCTCACATATCTAAATAATATCAAATCCTAAGGGGAGTTCCCTCACACAAGGTTAGGCAAGCTAGTTACCTCGAACAAAGTTCAATTAATTGGTAACAATACCTTTTCCACGAATATCCGACTCTGAATGGCCCAACTCTAGCCAAAAGTAATTACAAACCATAAATATAACTATAGGAAACTAATCCAATTAATTAAATCAAAGCCTAACCAAGAAATTAGAAAATGACCCCAAAAAAGTTGACATGGGCCCACATCTCAAAATCGGATAAAAGTCACAAAATATGAACACGCATTCACTCACTAGTTCACTCATACCTAAATTATCCAAAGGCGATCTCAAAATCCCAATCAAAACCCAAAATCTTAGTAGAAGAACTTCTTTCCATTTTTCCCAATCTTCCAACCCAAATCCAAAATTAAATATAGGTAGTGGATTGTAACCAAAATCAAGCGTAGAATCATTACCCAATAGATTCCGCTGAAAATCCCATAAAATCTCGTCCAAATCCGACCTCTCTAACTCAAGTTTTGATAAAAATGGATAACCCTCGTTTTTGAAAATTTTATATTCTTCCCAAGTGCTCACACTACACGATCTCGGAACATCTCATGCGGTCACATAGGACAAAATTCCAACCATTTACAAAACATGCTACGCGAACGTGTCATCTTTCACGCAATCTCGAACCACTGGCTGCTCACACCTACGCAATAGGGTCTGTCCTCACGCGACCACGAAGAATAACACTTGAACTCCACTGCTACTTCACTTCCTCTTCGCGAAAGCGGCCTAGCCCACGCGTTCGCGATGCTCAACCTGACCAATTTACGCGATGGAATTCCCATGCTCGCGAACGCATAGGGTAAAATGCCACTGCCCCCAAACAAGCTGACACGATTGCGTGTCCTCGTACGCGATCGCATAAGAGAAAACCAACAACTGAAACACCAGCAAATTCTTGAATCTTTCAAGTTCAAACAGTAGTCCGTTAACCACCCGGAATCCACCTAAGGCCCCCAGGACGTCAACCAAAAATACCAACAAGTCCTAACACACCTTAGAAACTTAGTCGAGCCCTTAAATCACATCAAATAATGCTAAAATCATGAATCAACCTTCAATTCAAACTTAAAGAACTTGAAACTTCAAATTTCCACAACCGATGCCGAAACCTATCAAATCACAACCGATTTACCCCAAATTTTGCACACAAGTCATACACAACATTACAGACCTAATCAAACTTCTGAAATTGGAATCCGACACTGATATCAAAAAGTCCACTACCAGTAAAAATCTCCAAAATTTTGACTTTCATCATTGCAAGCATAAATTAGCTAAAGTCCTCCAAAACATTATCCGAACACGCCCTTAAGTCCAAAAACACCCAAAAAATCTAACGAAATCAACGAAACTCCATTCTGGAGTCATCTTTACACAGTTCCGACTATGATCAAAATCCTAAGACTTAAGCTTCCATTTTAGGGACTAAGTGTCCCAAAACACTCCGACACAAAAAACACAACCTCCCGGCAAGTCACATAAGCAGAAAAAGATACAGGGGAAGCAGTAGATAGGGGATTGAGGCTATTACTCTCAAAATGACCGGCCGATTTGTTACATCCTCACCCAATATACGTATAACAATACCAACTAGATGACAAAAATATCGATAACAGGAATTTCAAAGTAGAAAATACTCAAGTAGCAATAACGAACGGGGATATACATGTGGGCAAAATAAATAGACTAGGCAGAAGGCATATGAGTAATGACAACAATCAGGAGACAAGGAATATCAACTTCAACTAACTAGTATGGTAGAGGCCTAGGTATAAGCATAACAAATAAGAAAGGGACACACGATCTTTACAAGTTAACAAGTAGAGGCATGAATGACTCGCATGGTAGAAGGCTTGTACAAAAGTGCAATAGAATAGGTACGACATGAGTATAATTATAACAACAGGAAATAGGCATGATATTTGCAAGTTAAGAAAGTAGAAGGTATGAGCAACACAACAATAATTGAGGTAGAGATCAATAACAGAACAATAGCAACAAGTCACATCAGATCTATAATTACGACAATAACGAGAAACAGATATCATAACGTAATGCATGTCCCTCATCCTCACCTGCATAGAAACACCCATCGTGCCATGATCTCATGATAATATAAAAGCATAAAAACATAAATGAAATGGCACGGCATCACCCTTCGTGCTTTACACATTCATAACATGGCACGACATCACCTTTCATTCTTTTACTCTCAATGGTACGGCACGTCATCACCCTTCGTGCTTTACACTCACATAACATGCCACGGCATCACCCTTCGTGTGTTTAATCTATATAATATGGCACGACATCACCCTTTGTGCTTTACACTCGTAAACATGGCACGGTATCACCCTTCGTGTTTTACACTTTTCCTTACCAAGAATATGTATATCAATGACAAACAAGGAATGAAGCATAAATAACATTAAGGAGAGTGTTTAAATGAATATCCCAAATGAAACCCCCAATCACGACTTTCAAGCCAGCAATAATTCAATAAACCCTCAAGGTCTTTATTATTCAAGTATTTCAACAAAGCTCAAGAATGATCTACAGCACGAAAATAGAATCTTGTAGCTCAAGAATACCAGCCGTAGTAATGTATTAATGATTAAGCATAATGATGTTCGAATTTGACACATCAATGTTTCTTAGAACTTGTGTCCAATTTTAATCAAGTTATAAATAACCACATTCTAGTTCCTAACACTCAATTCCATATTTTAGTGATTTAGGAGTCAGGTAAGACATGAAGCAAGAAGGTCACGTAGTTCTACAAGATACAATTATAACATAATCTACCCCCGAGCATGATTAACCTTGGAACATGCATATATGCTCGTCACCTCATATATGTATCACCCCCGCATGCAGCAAACAATATCAAATTGTAGGAAAAATTCCCTCAACAAAGTTCATCAACACACTTACCTTAATTCGGCTAACTCAATACTCAATTTAGCTTTTTATTTTACAAATTTAGCTCCGCTTGGCTCAATCGAGCCAAAGACGACTTAAATACACCACATAATGCAAGAAAAAATAATTTCAATTAATAAAGCTATGATTTTTATATAATTTCTAAAAAGTCAACAAAAGTCAAACCTCCAGGCCCGTTCCGGTCAAAACCTGGGTCCAAGGGTAGGTATTGACTACCCATAGCCTCATGAGTCTATATTCGTGTTTTGTTTCCAAATCTGAGTCCTATTCGGCTCTCAAATCCCAAATTTTTATTTTTCAAAACTCTGACAAAATCCCCAAATTTTTTCCAAGATTTATCATGAATTTGATGTTAAATCTTATGTATAATCGTGAAATTTAGTTGAGAATTGATTAGAGGTACTTACCCAATGGTTTGGTATGAAAATCCCTTCAGAAAATCGCCTCTCATCGAAGCTAGGGTTCATAATATAACAAAATGAAGCTAAGTCTCAAAATTCTCAATTATATGCAGACTGCTGATGTTGCATTTGTGACATGGGGTTCGTAAATGCGAACCCCGCAAATGCGAACAATCTGTCGCAAAAGCGAACCAGAGCACTTCCTATCAAGGTGGTATTTGCGACCCAAAACATCGCAAATGCGAATATCATTATCTCCCAAAAGCGGCATGGTCCTCGCAAAAGCAAATAACCCTACTTCGCAAATGCGAAGGGTTTATTTGCAAATGTGAATCTTCCCAACAGCCCAAATTTAGCGAATGCGATGGCTTCTTTGCAATTACGACTGTCGCATTTGCGACAAAAATATTGCAAATCCGATGACACCATTTACCAGCACTCAAAAATCATGAAAAATCATTCTGAAACCAATCCGAAACTCACCTAAGCCCCTGAGGCTCCAAACCGTTCATGCACCCAAGTCCAGAAACATAACACAAACATGCTCGCATGATCAAATCATCAAAATAACCTTTAAAAGCACGAATCAGACGCTAAAATGCATGAAGATCAAAGTAAACCTCAACAACTTCTAGAGTCGCAACCAAGCGTCTGAACCATATCAAATCAACTCCAAATTGAACCAAATTTTACATACAAGTTCCATATGACAAAACAAACCTACTCGATGCTTCAAATCATGCTTAACAACCTCAAAATAACAAATTTCACCACAAGTCAAAATCAATGAACTTTAAAACTTCAACTTCTACAACCGATGCTAAAACCTAACAAAAACGTTCAATAGACCTTAAATTTTGCACACAAGTCACATTTAACATTACAGACCTACTCCAACTTCCGAAATCAGAATGTGACCTTGATATCAAAAAGTCCACTCCCGATCAAACTTCTAAAAAATCTAACTTTTGCCATTTTAAGTCTAATTCAACTAGGGGCCTCGAAATTACAATCTGGATACGCTCATAAGTCCAAAATCATCCAACTGGGCTGAAAGAACTAACGGAACTCCATTCCGAGGTCAAATTTTAAAAAGTCAAACTTGGTTAACCTTTCCAACATAGAGCTTAAATCTTGAAGTTTATTCTTCCAAATCAATTCTGGATAACTTGAAAACCAACACCGACAATTTATGTGAGTCATAATACATCATGCAAAGATACTCGAGCCCTCAAACTATCGAGCAAAGTGCTGATGCAATGACTTGTCGGATCATTACAAGTGTCTTCATATAATGTCGTGGAATGGACTTTTCAATATCTCCATAGAGATAAAAATTCATTATCATGCTTATAGTTATTACAAGATACATATGTGCACAAATTGCATTTAGGATATGGTACTTTAGGACCAAGAATTGTATATGCTTTAAGCCATTCAATTCCTTTAGAGATTTTCATATAAGTTAAGTCATATAAGCCATATAAATAGAATTTAGATGCATATCAAGTTTCCATGTCATACTAGACATATAAAATAGATAAAAGTGATTGCACAAACCATTAACTTTATACTTTAAAGTGTTTGAACTACATGTCTTTCATTAGACTAATTCTACTTGAATTTTTTATCCAGATTTAAGATCCTCATATATATTTACCATTATCATAGATGTAGTCGACGAATATTTTATATCGGTTCCAACCTCCTTTTTTTCATAAAGACATAACATAGTGTAACGACCCGACCGGTTGTTTTATAATATAGAACCTCGTTACCCTACGTAAGACTCCCCATATATGCTTTTACTATTTTATGACTTGCGGGGAAAGTTAGTTCGTGATTTTGAAGGGTTTGGATTGAAATTGGAACACTTGATTCCTTAAGGTCAGTAAAGAGGGATATGTTTGACCTTGGTCAATGTTTTGAGCAAATGACCTCAGAATCAAGATTTTACGATTCCAATAGGTTTGTATGATAATTTCGGACTTAGGCGTATGTTCGGATCAGGTTTTGGATAACATGGATCATTTCGGCACTTAATATTCATAGTTGGCACCTTGATGGTTTTAAAGTTCTTTAAATTTTGTTTGGAGTAGGTTTTGGTGTTATTGATGTCCATTTGGGGTTCTAATCCAGGAAATAGTTTTGTATGGTGATTTAAGAATTGCACACAAATTTTGGTGTCATTGTGAATAGTTTAACTACGTTTCGTTGCGTTCGGAGTAAGTTGGAAGAACTTGAAGTTCATAAGTTTATTCGAATTGGATTCGGGAGTGATTCTTATCTTTGATGTTGTTTTATGTGTTTCGAGGGTTTTGATCAAGTTCATTTTATGATTTCAAACTTGTAGGTATGTTTGGGCAGGGCCCCGGGGCCTCGGGTGTTAATCGGACTAGGCACGGATCAAGTTTAGACTTAGGAGTAGCAGGTGAAGCACTAGGCTTATAGTGTAATCGCACCTGCGGAGGGCTAGCCGCAGGTGGGATCTCATGATAAGTAGGGATTTTGACTACTTATTAGCACCTTTTAGCTTTCGTTTTAGTCCAAAAGCATTTAATTGTGTTCCCGAAAACAGATGAAATATGCTTAATTGCAGGAATATTGGAAGATGAGCTCCTAAAATGGAATCAACCTCAATAATGAGTAATCTTAACTCAAGCACAAAAACAAACATAAAATCTCAGATGTGCGGACAGTAGATTATCATCTGCAGCCGCAGATTGTGAAGAAACTCCCATCAGAGAAATGTGCAAAGTGCAGTCCACACATGATATGTGTGGCCGCAGAAACTGAGTTAGAGCAAAAGATCAGAGAGCTTGCATCTGAAGCTCAACAAAAGTTCGAACCGCACAATAGCAAGGTATAGCCACAGACAGTATTCTGTGAACCGCAGAAAGAGAGAAGTGCGATCGTCGTCTAGAATTACGCGGCTGCAGATTTCCAACCCTATCAAGATTGAATAACAGTGCAGACCGCGCATGGAATTGTACAGCCTTAGAACCTTCGAAAGGGAATTTTTGTCAGAAAATTCCAACCCGGTATAAATAGAAGAGCTTCACTTTTTAAGGTTAAGTTTTGACATCACCAGATACAGTAGACGGTTTTCTTTACTCTTTTTAGTAGTTTTTACTATTTTGAGCTTTTTGAATATATATTTCATCATTTTAATTATCAATATGGGTTTATTTATCATTTCTTCTTCTATTTTGGTCTATCTTAAGCATGAATAGATGGATTTTTACTAGGGTTGTGACCCAAACCTAGAGTGTAATCTTAATGGGTATTTGATTTACTGCTTTTTTATGGTTGGGTATTTATTATTTAGCCTTGTTCTTACATTTAATTGTAGAATTAATGGTTGCAAATAATAGTTCATGCCTATTTGACTTGGTTTCTACTTGAGAAACAGAGACTTAGTCTACGAAAACTCGGCAAACAAGAAATTGGGTAAATCGAGAGATTAATAAGCCCAATTAAAGGGTTGAACCTAGAGATAGTAAAATCCGACTTGAGCTTGGTATCAACCATTTTGTTTAATGCCCATATGGACTTGCAAAATCAAAATTGGGCAAAATCACTCTCTGACCAAGAGGTGTTGAGTGGGTACTTGAGTGTTGATAGATATAATATACCCCGACCACTAAAACAAGCTTTAAACCTTACAAACCGTTAGGAAAACACATAGGTGAAGGTCATATCCCTAGGCCTTTTATATCATTTGAAAAACAAAAAAAAATAATTTCCTAGTTTCATTTCTTAGATTGCAATTTTAGTTTAAATTAAATCTATAAACAATTCCAAATTTGTGGAAGTGCAATTTGAGACACTTTAAACTCATACACTATAATATATACCTCCTAAGTCCCATTCACAGCTCCCTGTGGAAAATCAAATCTAACTCGTTGTTAGGTATTACTATTACATCGATCTTTTCATAACCTTGAATAGAGGTGTGACTTGGACGAGATCAATTTTTCGCGCCGTTGCTGGGGAGCTAAAAAAATGGATTTAGCTATATATTTGGTTTTGTGTGTGAATTGTTTTCTTTTCCTCCGTGTTACTAATTTTTGTGAATCAATTATAGGTGCAACAATGGACCTCAATAATGATCAACTCGGAAACATGCCTTAGGGGGATGTGGACACTGAAGATGACCAAGTTGAAGAGGTTACTCTGGAACCTGAAGTAAATAGAAGAGGCCGACCGCCTCAAGACAATGTCCCAGTTCCACCCCATCTCCACCATGAGCGGCTCCACATCAAGTGATGCCGAATGAAGGGTATGCAAGTGCCATAATCCCTCCCTGTAGTAGGGCAGGCAACTTTCAAATCATGAATGTAATGCTCACATTTCTAGAGCATCGAGGATACTTCACCGGGCTTCCGAGTCAAAATGCATACAAACACTTGTAGGGGTTTGTGGACACTTGTTGAGGGAGTAAACAGACAAACGTCTCCGAGGATGCTTTAAGGTTAAGGCTATTCCCCTTCTCTCTACGGGGGAAAGCCTTGGATTGGTTAGAGAGATTGCCAAACCATTCCATCTATACATGGGATAAGTTGGCAGAGAAATTTATTTCCAAGTTCTTTTCTTCCCGGGCATATGGCTACTCTTAGAGATGAGATTCTAGCATTCAAACAAGAGCCCAATGAGCCGTTACATGAGATATGGGATAAGTACCAAACAATGGTCAATAGTGCTCCAATAATGACATGATAGAGGCTATGATTCAACAAAATTTCTATTGGGGATCGATACAACCAATCAGTGCATGGTTAATCAGCTTGCCAGTGGAAATTTCATGACAACGCCTTATGCAGAAGCTTGTGAGATTTTAGATGAACTGGAGGATACTTCATCGGCATGGAAAAGTAAGGCAAATGTTCCTCAAGGTGATCTGAACGTGATTCACCTACATAAAGAATTGTATGATCATGGTCAAGCCATTGCCGAGTTGACCACCACAATGAATCAATTAGCCAAGGCTCAACTTCAAAAAGTGCAAAGTCCTAAGCAAGTCAATTCCATAGAGTTAGTAAGTACGATGGTGAACAAAAGAAGGCCCAAGGATCCATAAGTGCAAAACCGTATGGAGAATTATGTGCAAGAAGATAGTGGGGTTGATCAAGATTAATCTTACAATGAAAAAAAGGAGGAAGTTCAATACGTGAAGAACATTCAAGGGAAAAGAAACAACTCTCAAGGCCCGAATCAACAACAATGGCGAAATCAAGGTAATCAAGGTAATTGGAATTCTAACAATCAAGGTAGTTGGAATAATAACAACAATCAAAGAAATTGGAGTGGCGAAAATAACAAAGGCAATTGGAGTGGCAACAATCAATGATATTGGGCAGACAAAAACCAAGGGGGATGGAACAATAATAAAGGCAATCGAAGGTCGGGCTTTCAAAGACCCCCGATGTATCAATAACCAAGCAAGAAACCTCCTTATCCTTCCCATGGTCTAAGTTCCTCCAACAATGATATGGGACGTACTGAGAATATGTTCGAGCAAATGATGGAGAAGAATTCCGATTGCGATGCCCAACTTGCCTCCGACAATACTTCAATTTGTGACTTGGAAGTTCAAATGGGGCAAATATCTCAAGCTCTAAAGACTCATCCTAAGGGGGCACTACTAAGTGATACGGTGGTGAACTCAAAGGGTGGGAACAACACGGGACATGCCATGTCCATTACTACAAGGAGTGGAAAAGGTGGGTATGCACTAACCTCAAGTCAACGGAAACTTGTAGATGATGAGCAAGTGGTACAAGAAAATGAGACCCCGAACAATATGGTGCAAGCAAATGAGGAAATGCAGAATGATATTGATGACAATATGGAAGAGACTCAAGAGGAAGTGAAATCGTCTAGGGATCACATTATTGACATACCGGAACTGGTAGTGCAAAAGGCTAAGGCTAAAATGCCTAAGCCTCATCCTCTATACGTTCAGAGGCTTGCCAAGAAAAATTGCAATAACCAATTCAAAAATTTCATTGACATGATGAAGAGTCTATCTATCAATGGTCCATTGGTTGAAGCTTTGGAGTAAATTCCCAGTTATTCAAAGTTTATGAAGGATTTGTCGAAAAAGAAGCGGTTGATGAATTGTGAAACTATAAAAATGACTCATCAAGTGAGTGCAATTGTGCATTCAATGGCTCCTAAATTGAAATATCTCGATGCTGTCACAATCCCTTGTACCATTAGAAGTGCCGAGTTTGCTAAAGCTCTTTGTGATCTTGGGGAAAGTATTAATTTGATGCCCTATTAGATTTTCAAGACTTTGGGAACTGGGAAACCAAGAACCACATCTATGAGATTACAAATGGCCGATCGTACCATGAAGAGACCATTGGTAGTGATTGAGGATGTATTGGTTCGTGTTGATAAATTTATTCTTCTGGCAGATTTTGTCATTCTTGATTGTGAGGTTGACTGTGAGGTACCGATTATTCTTGATAGACCTTTCCTTTCTATGGGAAAGGCTCTAGTTGATGTTGAAGCTAGAGAACTTACCTTCCGGGTTAGTGATGAAAAAGTGATTTTCCATTTGTGTAAGTCTACGAGGCAACCCAATAGCAATGAGGTATGATCTTTCGTGGACTTGCTGACTGATGTGATCGTGGATGAAACAAGTGCTCTGATAAATGTTGATGACACATTGGAGGCCATCTTGCTCAATTTTGATGATGAAGATATGGAGGGCTTCGTGGAATGTGTGAACTCTTTGCAAGGAATGGGGTCGTACACTTATGAGACCCACAAATTGTCCTTGGATCTTAAAAAAAGGACAACTCCACCTACAAAGATTTCAATTGAGGAGCTTCCCATCTTGGAGTTGAAGCCATTGCCTCTACACCTTCGGTATGAATTTCTTGGCCGTTCTTCTACTTTACCGGTTATTCTTTCCTCTTATTTGACTAACGTGTAGGTAGACTATACATTGGCCGTGCTATAAAAGAGGAAGAATGATGTTGGATGGATATTGGCGGATATTTAGGGATAAGCCCCGCATTTTGCATGCACAAGATTAACTTGGAGGAAGGTGCCAAGCCATCTATTGAACATCAAAGGAGACTCAATGAACCCATGCAAGAGGTTGTCAAAAAGGAGATCATCAAGTGATTGGATGCCGGGGTTGTCTACTCCATTTCCAACAGTTCGTGTACTTCTTCGGTTCAGTGTGTCCCAATAAGGGGGAATGACAGTGGTCACCAATGATAAGAATAATTTGATCCCTACAAGAACGGTGACCAGCTGGGGAGTGTGTATGGACTATCATAAGCTCAACGAAGTCTCAAGGATGGACCATTTTCCACTTCCCTTCCTAGATCAAATGCTTGATAGATTGGCAAGTCGTGCTTTATATTGTTTCCTTGATGGGTATTCCGGTTAAAACAAAATTGTTATTGCTACGGATGATCAAGAGAAAACTACCTTTATATGTCCTTATGGTACTTTCTCCTTCAAACGAATGCCATTTGGGTTGTGCAATGCACCGACGACTTTTCAAAGGTGTATGATGGAGATCTTCATGGAAATGGTAGAGGATTACCTTGAAGTCTTCATGGATTACATCTCAGTGGTCAGGAATTCCTTTGATGATTGTCTCGCAAACTTGGATAAAGTATTGGTAAGATGTGAAGAAAGAAACTTGGTGCTCAATTGGGAGAAATGTCATTTAATGGTAAAAAAAAGTCACTGTCCTTGGCCACAAGATCTCAAATAATGGCATTGAAGTCCACAAGGCAAATATTGAGGTGATTTCTAAACTTCCACCTCCAACTTCGGTGAAAGGCGTGCGGAGTTTCTTAGGCCACATGGGATTTTATCGGCATTTCACCAAGGATTTCTCTTAAGTGGTGACCCGTTGTGCAATCTTTTGGAGAGAGATGCTAAGTTCCACTTCAATGATGATTTCATGAGAGCCTTTGAATTTATAAAGTTCAATTTGACTACTACTCCCATTATCACCGCTCCAAACTGGAGTGTTCCTTTTGAGCTCATGTGCGATGCAAGCGATGTAGCGGTAGGGGCTACTTTAGGGAAACACATCAACAAGATTTTTTGTCTGGTCTTCTATGATAGTAAGACCATGAATAGTGCCCAAGTAAACTACACAGTTACTGAGAAAGAGCTCCTTTCCATTGTGTTTGCTATTGAGAAGTTTTTCCCGTACTTGATGGGTGCAAAAGTGATTATCCACACGGATCATGAGGCACTTTGTTATCTTATAAGCAATAAAGATTCCAAATCTCGGTTGATGAGATGGGTGCTTTTGTTGCAAGAGTTTGATATATACATCCAAGATAAAAAAGGAAGTGAAAACCAAGTGGCAGACCACTTGTCTCGTTTTGAGGAGAAGGGGAGGCCGCATAATGGCCTTGAAATAAATGACTCCTTCCCCGATGACAAATTTTGGCTATTTCAATGAAAGAGGTGCCATGGTTAACGGATCTAGAAATTTTTCTTATGAGTGGTATCATCCCGGATGAGTTCTCTTTAAACCAAAGGAAGAAGCTCAAACGGGTTTGTCAAGACGATTATTGGGATGAACCGTACCTTTTTCGGATTTGTACGGATGGAGTGACCAGAAGATATGTACCAGAGGAGGAACAATGTGAAATTCTTGGGGCTTGTCATTCTTAGTTGTATGGTGGTCACCACGATAGAGAAAGAACATCGGCCAAAGTACTAAGTTGCGGTTTCTATTGGCCCACTCTTTACAAGGATGAGTGATCTCATCAAGTGTTGTGATGAATTTCAAAGGGCCGGCGGAATCTCAAAGAAAAATGAAATTCCCCTCACCACCATTTTAGAGATTGATATTTTCGATGTGTGGGGTATTGACTTCATGGGTCTTTTCGTGAGTTCCCGTGGAAACACCTACATCTTGGTCGCGGTTGATTATGTGTCCAAATAGGTTGAGTCCGTTGTTTTACCCAACAATGAAGCGAGAAGTGTGGTGGCATTTTTGAAGAAGATATTTTCACAATGTTTGGTACTCCGCAGGCTATCATAAGCGATGAGGGGTCGCATTTTTGCAACAATGCTTTCGACACCTTACTCACCAAGTATGGTGTCACTCATAATGTCTCTGTCACACCTCCTTTTTACACACTATCCCCGGAAGGACAGTATATAAGGGAGTTTTTCCACTTTAAGTGACATTATTCGAAATGGGATTATTTATTTATCAGAGTCGCCACTTGGGATAATCTATTTGGTGTCCCAAGTCACCGATTTATTTTGAATCCCAAATCGAGAAAATTTTCGACTTTCCAAGTGAAGTCTGCGAACCAGAAATTCTTGAGTAAGGAATTCTGTTAACCCGGGGGAAGGTCTTAGGCACCCCCGGATTCCGTGGTTCTAGTACGGTCGCTTAGACTATCATAATTGGCTTATTACCTGATTTTAATACATGTTTTAACCTATAGTGCAATTTAAAATTATTTACCACTTTAAATTAATTTTAAGGAAAATTGTAACGTTATTAAAACACGTCTCGAACCACGTCACATAAATGCACCCGTGATTTTTGACATATTTTATCATCGTTGAGATTTGGATTTGGGTCACATAAATGTGCACCCGAGTTTAGGAAAGTAAGTTATTAAAATACACTCCTAAAGCGACTAACGTGTTGATAACTTTGCGGGAGGCCATGAAAATTCGCTAAATGGCACGTCCCGAGTTTTAAGGATTTTAAAGGCATAATTAGAGTAGGCCACGCATTTTTATAATTTTATTTGGCATGGCATGCCTCAACTTTATGTTAAAAGGATGTCCTAATTAAAATTCGGGAAGGCCATAGACTAATGTGTTATCTAGTGTGGCCGTCCTCAATTTATTCTAAGGATCCCATTAATTGACTAAAGTCATAGGGATTGGTTTCAAGAGCTAAATATGGGCTGTGGATTTAAAGTCCATTTTCCAAACACAAGAACACACTTGGAGCACAGCTGGGCCTGAAAGAGAGGCCCAATGCTCTAAACTTGAATCTACTGTTCTAATCGCGCTTCCGCATAGGGGATTGGGCCAGAAGAAATTATTGTGAGGCCAGCCCATAGTTGGGATCCATGAACTATACCATATACGTCTCACATTATGGCCATTATTTACTAGTCATAGATAATAATACACATAACCCATTTAAATTTGAATTCAAGGCTGGCGCATGTGTTTAATTTCCAAGTTTATACTTGCCATAAAATAAAGGAGCAATAGAAGATCCTTAAATCAAATTCTTTGGAGTTAAGAACTTATTAGCTTATTATACTTAAAGTCAACCCATTAAACTAGTTTTCCAAAAAACAACCATAAACTTGTGTGAGCACGTGATTTTTGCCTCACACGAACTACTCCCAAAGAAATCAAAACAAAAATTGTTTGTTTTATTGTGTGCATTTTTGTAAATATTCGCGGTATTTTTTGTCATTATTTGCCTGTGTCCGTGCATGTTTATGTGTTTAAATAAATAAAAAATACAAAAACATAGGTTGCATTTGCATTTGGGATTTAATTTTATAATTTTTAATTTTTTAAATTACTTGTTTTACAAAAAAATGAAAGATTCACAAAACATTTACTTTTGCATTTTTAGTAATTAATGTCAAATTTTGTGTTTTCTTTTAATTTGGTATTTAATTGTGTATGATAATTAATAATTAGAACAAGGTAGTATTTAAGTTGATTAGGGTTTATAATTTAATTTAGGAAATATTAGTATTAATTTTGGGAAATAATTAGAAAATAAAAGAAGGGAAATAAAGAAGAAAATGCGAAATTGGACCAAACCCCATAATTTTTGAGATGGCCCAAACCAAAACACACCTAAAATACCCCCAGCCTAGGCCCAATAAATGCCCCATCCAGTCCAAAGTGATTAAGCCTCTCAACAAATCCAAACGACATCATTTTTGTCACACTTGATTTGAACCGTCGTTCTCAGTAGATCGAACAGTTTAGTCCGTCTTCAGCATCAATGAAACGACGTCGTTTCAAGTCGATTAATCTCAACCATCGAATTATTTTGATCGAACGACTCAAAACATTCCCCACCACCCGACCTGCCTCCCCTGGACTGACCCAATCCCCTACTAAAAACAAAACGACCTCGTTCCAATTTAAGTGAATGATCCAAGCCGTTGATCTCGTTTGATCGAACGGCCTGGATCAAATTTCCATCCCAGTATATAAGGCCCAAACCATACCCCGCTCCCCACAGACCCCCCTCCTCTCTATCATCTCTAACCTTCAGAGACCAAATCCCTACGCCGCCTTAGTCCACCACCGGAAATCGCCCACGGCGACGGACGGTAGCCAAATCACCCCACCTTAACACCAAACAACCCCCTCAGCCTCCTCATTCCAAATATCCAAACATCTTTCTTCGAATCTGCCTAGAACACTTCGAATAACAATTTGAATGGATGAACCCTAGTGCCGCCTTCAAATTCTCCGGTGGCGGCGCCACCTCCCCTTGACCCCAAACTAACACCAAATGATTACCATGACCTCCTCGTCCCAAATCCACCATTATTTTCTCCCGAATCCTTCCCGAACCATTCAAATATTGAATTAGAGTTTGAACCAAAGTTCAAAATCAACAAGGTTTCAAAAGTTTGAGGTTGGAATCAACTTCAGTAGTGTGCTCTCAGTTAAGAACACACTATTGACGTTTATTCCGGCCACAAATTCAGGGATCGTCGAGTCTTTGTGTCCAGAACAGTGTCCGTTAGTTTTGAGGCAAGATCGATTTTATTCTTCCTTTGTTTTGATATTTATTTCCCTCTATTTCTTCTCTTTTTCTTTTCTTTCTGAAACAAATTAGTTAAAATATGAATTAGTTGTTAATCGAAATTATTAACTGTCTGTTTGATTTTAGTTCATCCTTACATGTTGTTATTCAATCTTAGGAATAGTTGTAAAATTCTGAACCCTTTAGATATGGCCTGCATTCTATTTTGATTTTTATTTTTAGTTTGATTTTGTGTTTGGTTTCGATTACATAATCCTTGGTTGTTGCTGATAATTTGTTTTAATTTCATTATTAATTGGATTGTTTAATTTGTTCAATTTTAGGATATGTTTGGTTATAACTGGCTAGGCTAGATTTTGAATAACCATGGTCATCTCTGACTTGGTTAAAGGGGCTAGTTAGTTAGATTGAGAATTAACCTAGGCTAAAGTGATAATGGGATATTGAAACAGGGGATAACATTGGTACTCATGTGGGTAAAATGGTCAATCTGACCTTAGGATTTCAGGGGTAATTCAGGGGTTAATTTTAATTTGAACCACTAATAATTAATAGGCACGCTGCTAAGGACTGAATTGAGACAAGTGTTAGTGGATTTGGAAAAGTTAAGGGACAATTTTAAGTGGGATTCAAAAGTTAAAAAGGCAACTAGTAGTGGAGACAACACTTGCTGGTTTTAAGGGCTGATATATAATAGTTAATTGAATTTGATGCTTAAAATCAGGAGGAAAAAGAGTTCGAGAGGATATAAAAAAAAGATACATTCTGAAAAAAGGGGAGGGAGAAAAAATAGAGAGGATAGATTCTGATATACATTGAGAGAGATAAGGCATTCAGGGCTTCTTTGATCAGTCTTAGGGCAGTTCTTGAAGTGTTCAGTTTCAAGGGAGAATTTTGGAGAGAAAAAGAGAACCTGGAAAGTGGAGATAGAGCTGAAAAATAGAAGAACTAAACAAAGAGAAATACTGAAAATCTCACTGTTCCATTGAAGTTCTTTTCCTGCTTCAATGATTTCATTTTCCTGATTCAAATACACTAAGACTGATCTTGAGTGACTTTTGGGGTCCAATTAAGCTGGTTTTTTTGATTGAGCTTTGGTTTGTTGAAAGTGTTCGGTGTGTTCTGGGTCATTCTCAGGGTCATTTGGTTTGTTTCGGAACTGTTTAGAGTTGATCTCTCAATACTTATTGATTTAAAATCTTCCTAGACCATTGATTCATTCTTGAGCTGAATTGACTGTGTTGTTGCTGCTCGAATCTCGATTGCTGCTGGTTGCTTTGCTGTTCCTGGCTCCTTTTCTTTTCTATTGATTCACACTTCAGGTACACAACTTTGAACTTATGTTAGTGTGATTTTGGGCCGGAGTTTGAAATAAAAATATTCATCAGTTTTACATGCGTGGATTACGTTCTGCTATTCGTAGTTAGATAGAATAGTGCATTTGTTTGGTTAGTTGTAATTTTGTGCTACATGAACAATAGATATAGGACCTGTATAATTGGGGCTGCTTAAGCTGGATTTGAACTGTTCGGACTATTAATATGTATTGGATTGTTAATGTGTATTAACCTAGTACTAGTATGACTTCGTTTGGTAGTTAATTAATGGTCCGTATTAATGATAACATGATTCTGAAAGTTAGATTTAGACCTTAATCTGTAATAATGAATTCAAATATTTAAATAGTTGCAGTGATTAAATACAATTGCATTATGTAAATTTGTTTAGATTATTAGTAAGAAATTACATCTAACTCAGACTGTTGGACACATTCTTGTTTTTTTATGCTTGTGTAGTTGCATTGAGGACATTAAAATACTTTGTGCTGTTTCAGATTCAAAAGCAATAAGTACATCCCTTTTTGGAAATAATACACACATATTTGTTGAAAACCCATCTCATATCCAATCCTTCGTAAGTCTAGTTAATGATCATCTGCCGATACGCACATCGTTAAATGAAAAGAATGGTCTGTGTGGTCTAGTGATTGTAAAAATAATGTGCGATTTGTTATGGGCCCGTCATGGGCTCAAATTGCTCAGCCCTTTTTAAATGAAGCTTGATTTGTTTTGAACCACTTGTGGAAAGTGTCCTATTTTTACATTCGGTTATTGGTCTTGGTTTTGAGTTATAAGAACTTGGCCCTTTCAAAATTGTTAGTTAATTAGGATTTGGCATTGTATCAATGATAATTTCTTAGGACCTTTTCTTTTATTTTTTAGAGACAAACAAAAGTAGAAAATGGTAGGTTGCTTTAGGATGGGCCTTTAAAATAATAAATGAGATGAGTCTCGCTAAACAAAATACATAAATTGTGGGGCCCTCCTTAAATATATATATTAAAACTCTTAGATTTCGGGACGGGCCATTTAGCGAGCTCCACGGCTTTTCCCCAAAATAACAACGTGTTAGTCACTTTAGGCGCGATTTTAATCACATTCTTAAACTCGGGTGCGCATTTATGCAACCCAAATCCAAATCCCAACGATGTTAAAATATATCAAAAACCACGGGTGCATTTATGTGACGTGGTTCAAGACTTGTTTTAATGACGTTGCAATTTTTTTCAAAAATGAATAAAAGCGGTTAAAGTTAAAATTTACACATTAGGTTCATAATTGTAAAAAATCAGATAATTTAAGCTGAATATAACAGTTGAGCGACCGTGCTAGAACCACGGAACTCGGGAATGCCTAACACCTTCTCCCGGATTAACATAATTCCTTACTTGGATTTCTGGTGCGCGGACTGTTAAACAGAGTCATTCTTTTCCTCGATTCCGGATTTGAACCGGTGACTTGGGACACCATAAATCCCCCCCAGTGGTGACTCTGAATTCTTTAAAAAAATAAATCCCGTTTCGATTGTCCTTTAATTGGAAAAACTCCCTTTATTATATCCTTCTGGGGTGTAGTAGGCAAAAAGGAGGTGTGACAGCTCTGGTGACTCTGCTGGGAATGTTGCCCAGAACCGTTGGTTCAGGGTTAGAAATCCGAGCTTGGAATAATTGTTATATTGGTTTTATTTATTATCTAATTTTTGTTACATTTTTGGATTTAATGTGCTAAATGTTGCTTTTACCTCTTTGATATTATTTGAACTGTATATATAAACTGCTACGAAACCCCTCTCTTGTCTCTCCTGAGGAGTGCACGCTGGTCGTGACTTCTTTCTGTTAGTGTCATATCTCAAAATAGAACGAGGATTCGGAGGAGTTGCAAAATCGGATGGCCTTTTGGTTACCGTTACACAGCTCCCATCCTCGGCTCAAGTTGTCTGCTCAGGTAAGCCAAGTCTAGAACAAACACCCAGGTTTTAAACCTAGTATAACAAAACCTCATACCGGATCCCTAGTAGGAATGTTTTTATTTTTTTGCATCATGTGCATTTTGACTTTGGAGACTCAACATAGGGGTTGGGTCTGTCTAGGACAGGTGTACCTGAAATATAAAGACCAATATGATGCATTCTACTTGCTACATGTGCATTCATTTGCTTCGGATTCGCATGTTGACCGGCTTATAAGGAAAATTTAGGAAAATAACAGTATGAGGGTAAAGAGAGTTAATCACCTGTTTTGAAAAAAAAATGTCCAAATAGTGTTGAAACTCTTTTTGAGAAAAAAAAAGGAAAAAAAATTTGTTTTCAAAAAATAGTTAATTTGTTTTCCAATAAAATGAAAAAACAAAGTCCTGTTTTCAAAAATAGCGGGTTTTATTTGCCAATGAAAAAAAAAGAGAAAAAAAATAGTTGGTTCTATTTACCGATGAAAAAAAAGGTTGTGTCTTGCTTTCAAGAATAATTTATTTTATTTTCCAGAACTACGTAAGTTTGATTCTCACCAGATGTGGGATACGTAGGCAAACCATATCGGGTTCAACTATTTTGAAAAATAGGGGTAAATAAATGTCGTTGTTTTGCCATAAATTAAGGTGATGTCATTCTTGTCAAAAATAGTCGAATGTCCCTAAAAGGACGCCGGAAGGCTGCTTTTGTGAGAACATCCAACTTTGGTCATTTTCAAAAATTTTGCCGGTTAACAAACACAGCCTCCAAGTCTTCTTCGTATAGCTAAAAGGCCGTATTTACAAGATCGGAGTTTTATTTAGAAAAAAAAATGTTTTCCAATTTTAATTTATTTTTTTCCTTCTTTGAGTCAAATGAGTCTTAATTCTACCTAATCACCCCAAACAAACATGCATAATGAGCACGGGTCCAGGTTTGCCAGTAACAGTTAGGAGCAAGATCCCTCTCGAGTTGCGCTTGTGGTGGGAGGATTTGGAACAGTCGGAGCGAGATAAGATCAAACTACATCTGGGAGGTCTCACCAGTTGTTTAACATCAGACCCAGATGTGATATCATAAAGGCTTTGATTACGTTTTGGGACCCAGCTCATAATGTATTTAACTTCTCGGATTTTGAACTCACCCCAACCTTAGAAGAGGTAGTAGGTTATATGGACATTACTAAAGGGCTAAGGCAAAAATATCTGATTGCTCCAAGGGTCGTTAATTCTCACAAGTTTATGGATCTACTGAAAAAAAGCAAGGGAGTCCCATACTCTGAATTGGATAGGGGTTTTTCTACTCTACATTTCATATACCAGAGGCATGGGCATATAGGAGGGGTCGACGATCTAGAAAGCGGGGTTTGTAGCAGAGGGAATCGGACAAAATGGGATGAACATAGGCATTTCGCCTTCATGGTAGCAGTCTTGTGCATTGTGGTGTTTCCCCAGAAAGATAGAAACATTGATCTGAAGGTGGCTGGAGTCGTCAAGGCCCTGATCACCAACAATAAAAGCACGCTTTCCCCTATGATAATATCCGAGATATATCGAGCTCTCACAGCTTGTAAAGTCGGGGCAGATTTCTTCGAGGGGTGCAATTTGTTATTACAGATGTGGATGATTGAGCACTTGTGTCATCATCCTCAGTATATGAGCTATAGATCTACAGACAAAAGCCGCATTGAAGAATATAACACGAGGGTTTCAGGGTTCAGATTGCTGGAAGGGTTTGAAGGTTGGGTATCCTATCTCCATGCCATCACTGCGGTACAAATAAATTGGACATTGGGTTGGCTTCCTGTCGAAGAAATTGTGTATATGCCCGTCACTGGTCCTTACTTCCTCTTAATGGGACTCCGAGGTATTCAGCCTTATGCGCCCTACCATGTGATGAGACAATTAGGAAGGTGTCAGATAGTACACCCAGACGAAGATCTTAGTGTTTATGCAGTCGAGGTTAGCACCAATGGCCAGTTTCATAAAGAAACCATTCGTTACATATGGAGTGAATGCCAGTATTTGATGGCAAACACTCGAGTGTGTGACCTATCCGGGGGCGAAATCTCACCCGCTTATCTCGCCTGGTACAGAAAGAAGAACATTTCCAGAGACGAACCAGAATGGCCAACCAAAAGACCACACATTCAGGAGTTTGTTGAGGCATCACAAGAATCGTGGGTTTGGTTGGATAAAGAACGTGAATACAAGGCCGACGTAGGGGCATTGGAAAAATAGGTTCAGGATCTCCGGTTTGAAAATGGTTTGCAAGCCGTAGCCAGTGAGGGGGATAATAAAGGGTTGGCCCAAGAAAGTGGAGATGGTGTTGAAAAACAGAAGAACTAAACAAAGAGAAATACTGAAAATCTCATTGTTCCATTGAAGCTCTTTTCCTGCTTCAATGATTTCATTTTCCTGATTCAAATACACTAAGACTGATCTTGAGTGACTTTTGGGGTCCAATTAAGCTGGTTTTTTTGATTGAGCTTTGGTTTGCTGAAAGTGTGCAGTGTGTTCTGGGTCATTCTCAGGGTCATTTGGTTTGTTTCAGAACTGTTTAGAGTAGATCTCTCAATACTGATTGATTTAAAATCTTCCTGGACCACTTATTCATTCTTGAGCTGAATTGACTGTGTTGTTGCTGCTCGAATCTCGATTGCTACTGGTTACTTTGCTGTTCCTGACTTCTCTTCTTTTCTATTGATTCACACTTCAGGTACACAGCTTTGAACTTATGTCAGTGTGATTTTGAGCTGGAGTTTGAAATAAAAATGTTCATCAGTACACATGTGTGGATTACGTTCTGCTGTTCTTAGTTAGATAGAACAGTGCATTTGTTTGGTTAGTTGTAATTTTGTGCTACATGAACAATAGATATAGGACCAGTATAATTGGGACTGCTTAAGCTGGATTTGGACTGTTCGAACTATTAATATGTATTGGATTGTTAATGTGTATTAACGAAGTACTATTATGACTTCGTTTGGTAGTTAATTAATGGTCCGTATTAATGATAACATGATTCCGAAAGTTAGATTTAGACCTTAATCTGTAGTAATGAATTCAAATATTTAAATAGTTGCAGTGATTAAATACAATTGCATTATCTAAATCATGTTAGATTATTAGTAAGAAATTACAACTAACTCATACTGTTGGACACATTCTTGTTTTTTTATGCTAGTGTAGTTGCATTGAGGACATTAAAATACTTTGTGCTGTTTCGGATTCAAAATCACTAAGTGTCACACCTCCTTTTTTTACCTCATCATATATGCTTTCGCACAATGCCCTGTTTTGGTTTTACTACACCTCGAGAAAGGGATATAATAACCAAAAGGGAAGGAGTTTTTCCACTTAAAGGACAGTCGGAACGGGATTTATTTATTAAATTTCAGAGTCGCCACTTGGGAAAATAATGGTGTCCTAAGTCACCGATTTAATCCCGAACCGAGGAAATTATTTCTCTGTTACAGTCCGCGAATCAGAAATTCGGATAAGGAATTCTGTTAACCCGGGAGAAGGTGTTAGGCACTCCCGAATTCCGTGGTTCTAGCACGGTCGCTCAACTGTTGTCTTTGTTTTTATCTGATTTCTTCATATGTATCGCTTTTATGTCTTATTAGTGTTCCGCTTTGTCATTTTTTAGAAGAATTGCGACGTTGCGAAAATGTATTTCGAGTCACACCGCACCAGTACGCCTGTGACTTTAGTACATTTCAACTTCGCCGAGATTTGGATTTGGGTCACATAAATGTGCAGCCGTTCATGAGAATGTATATTAAGATTGTGCCTAGTGGTGTCTATTCTTCGTTACTTTGGGAGAGATCGTGGAATTGGCTAAACCATCCTTCCGGGTCTAAAGATTTGTAATTATTATTTCAGGACCCCGTTTTGTCCGTTTTCATGATGAGGCTCGTCTCATTGTATTTTAAAAAGTACACCTAAATGGCGCTAAGTTTTCTAATTCTGTTTTTTTCCTTAATAGAAATGT
>MU676425.1:65166-76233 GCA_026770625.1 Nicotiana glauca
TGTGTGTGTGTGTGTGTGTGTGTGTGTGTGTGTGTGTCTCTGTGACCCCTCAAACTCAAAAGCACTTTGGGTGCACTGGTAGGTGCTGTTGCTTTCATGGAAAATACCCGAGTTCAAATCTCTACAGCTACATAGCTTCTCACGTTTTTATTTTTTAGTAGGACAATTTAATATGATAGCTCATGTTTTTGTTGGAAAATGTGGTCAGCCCAAAGGCCCGTATTTTTAGCTACTACCCCATTCCTTTTTTCTTTTACTTAGTGTATTTGATTTAATTTTTTCCAATGGACCCACCCCTTTTACTTTTAGTTAAATCCCTACATCAAAAGTTTCTTCTCCAATTATCTCTCTCCACACAAAAAACTTCTTCCTTAATGTTCAAAGCCCACATGCAGCCATCAGTTATTACTCCGCCTAAAGCCATCGAGTAATTATTTTCGTCGTGACCCTACTGCCTATAAATACTGTTAAGGTATTGTTACAGTGCATCCGCTACCTTTAAATTCTGGGTCCGCCTCTGGGTTTGCAAATACGCGGTAATTATGTGATAGAAAATACAAAAAGGGAGAGAGAAAAATAATATTTACCATATATGGTGCCTTAATTGTAGGATGTAACTATATTTAAATTTTTTGCTATAAAATATAAAAGGTATTTATAGGATGTAATATTTTAAAATGGTATTTATTTAAAATAAATAGGGTACTAAGGTTTCCTATAGGGTGTAAAAATTCCTAATTCAAATCAATAATATAGTAAGTTTTGGCAGGTGAGAGTTAGAACACATGTTATGGGTTCGACCTGACCCAATAACTTTAATCCAAATTCTATATTTATCGTAATTTTTTTTTATTAAATATATAAAAATTATTAATTTAGAACGAGTGACTTAAACAGACTAGAATCTAAATCCATAAACTTCAAACTTTTGCCCCATTTATAACTTTGACAAAGCTTTAAATGAGACCTGATAGATTGAAGTTTAAATCGAAGCCCTGAAGATATTCCAGCATAATATGTCGGTGTTCGAATTTTTTACATGTGAATTTGTAGCATAACATGCTGGAATTTCATAATGTATTGAAGTTCCAACATATATGCTGGAAGTCCATATACATGTACATTATATTGGAACTTTTTGTGTGCTGCAGTTCCAACATAATATGCTGGAAGTTCATACACATATATTACAATTTTCAGTATATTATGCTGAAATTTTTCATGTTACAGCAAAATAGTGAATATTTCTTAATAATTTTATAAATACTGTCTATTTTTCAACTATCAGTACTAAAACTGGCTAGTCGGTGCTATTTTGACGAAAACTGATCTATCAGTCTGCTAAGGGCCTAAAAACTACTGGGCCGAACCTCGAAGCCCATCGTACTGTTATTCGAGTCTCACACGCAAGCAAAACCTCCGAGGTTTAAGAATAATCTAGAAGACTATGGTACAGTTGGTAGGTATTCATCACTTTTGCAAATTACAAGTGTATCACTACCAGCTTTGCCTCTACAGTTTCTGCCTTTCTAGGTTTTTCACTTCTCCTTCTTCAGCGCTTAAACTACGACGATGAGGTAATACATACTTTACTGCATTTTATTATTCGATTTCAAAATGCTTATTTGATTTAATACAGTGTGTTTTTCGTTTAGTTTTTTTTTGCCTTTTCAATTACGGTGATACCGGGGCTAGAGTATTCTAACTAGTTTGAGATTTAAGTTGTAATTGATTGATAGATTCTTCGGAGGTTTGATTGTTAATTCATTAATGTGTTTATCCATTTAGGTGTTTTTGTTTCTTTGATGAGAATTTTGTTTCACTGTAGATTTTTATTTTGAATAATACTCAAAAATGATCTGTTACAGATGAAATAGTTTGGACTGTTTTTTGACATATGCTTTATGCATAAGTCTTGGTCAGTAGAGTTGCATTGTCCGTTCATAATAAAAATTTAAATTAAGAGATTGACAAGTTTATTTCCATCTGCCTTAGGTATCGATTAGATCTAGAAATGAATCAACAGAATCTTCTTCATTTTAGGATTTTAGGTTTAAATTAGTCGCTTTTGTGAATGAAAAAAATGTTATCTAGCATTGGGTAGACCTCATACAATAATTGTCCTAGCTCTACCATATCTTTTGTTTCATTTCTTCTGGAACAATCACAAACACTTTTTTGATTATGGATCTACTACCAGAAATTCAATGCGTAGGGGGGCCATTTTCATTGTTACTGTTCCGGCGGTTGAAATTAGATCCGCTTGTCTATATCCTGTTTGGCCGAACTGAAAAAATTAGCTTATTTTGATTAGTGTTTTTTTCCAAAAGGGCTTTTCAAAAAGTACTTTCGGAGAAAAACGGTTTGTGTTTGGTTAGTCAATTTGAAAAGCACTTTTGAGCAATAATTTGTGTTTGGCCAAGCTTTTCAAAAAGTATTTTCAAGTATCAAATTATGATCAAGGACATAAAGAGATTTACTTAATAGTTAATATTATATAAGTAGATAGATATTTACCAATATTTATTATGAAGGACAAAATTAAGCTTTTTATTTTATTTAAGTAAAATATAAAGATAAAATTCAAAGTACTTTATTCTTTCAAGATGATTTAAATATATCACAAAATCATTCTTTCTTTTGGAGAATAAAACACTTTTGGCCCTGGTAAAGCTTGGCCAAATAGACTATAAGTCTTAGTCAGTAGAGTTACTTTGTATTGTTATAACAAATAAAACATTAGAGGTTTGAATGGTTTATTCCCGTCCGCTTAAGCCCGGGCCAATTGCGTTTACCTTTTTGTTTGGGATAAAGTAATAAATTTTATTAATGTATGGGCACAAAATCATTGCCTATATACAAGAGGTATACCAAAAAGTTGAAAACATACCAAAAAAAGATGATTTCCTACCAACGACAAGGAGTCGTCTATTCATACTAGAACCCTGGGTTCACCAAAAAGAAATAAGAGATAAAAAACTATTCAACTAAACAAAAGTCATCTCTACACCCTTAAAAACTCTCTTGTTTCTTTCCCTCCTTATGATCCACAAAAGAGCTAGCGGTGCAAGCTTCCACGCCTTGCATCTCCTTCTTCTCCCATAATTTCAACTGAACAATACCTCTATGCATCACCCAACATGTACCATTCTTATTAAGTATTTCCCACCATAACCTCGATGCAACCGGCCAGTGAATGAGCGGGTGATAATTTTCTTCCCCCGAGCTCTTTCATATAAAACACCAACTGACATAGGTAATCTTCCTCTTACTCAGATTTTCGGCCGTCAAAATTGCACGTTTTGCTACTAACCAAGCGAAAAACATACCTTTCTCGGAGTCTTCCGGATCAACACCGAACTATGCGTGAGCTGTGAAGTAACCTCCTCCCTGATCAAAAGCTTTCAATAATAGAACTTAACAGAGAACACACCATTATTTTCCATCCCCATCTCCACACATCATGAGTATCCTGTGGTGTTATTTGTTTATGAAGTAATTCCACCAGACTTTGGAATTCTGCCACCTCTCAATCTAACTTTCTTCTAAATCTCACGTTCCAAAATACTTCTCCATCTTGTATACTTCTGATTCACTAGACTGCTGCCTCCTTCTGGACTTGGGGTTACCTTGTTTTGTTATAGCAAAAAAAGGAGAGGAGTTTGGACTGTTTATTTCCACCTGCTTAAGCCTTGGGTCACTAGAGTTGCCTTGTACTGTTATAACCAAAAAATAAAAAATAAAAAGCTTGGGCAGTTCCGTCTCGTTTGCCTAGGGCTTGGTCCGTAGAGTTATCTTGTATTGTTATAACAAAAAATTAGGTGTTTTGACTGTTTCTCCTCATTTGCTTAAGCCTATGCCGACAGAGTTACTTGTACAGTTACAAAAAATATGGAATTTTGACCACATATGTGAATATTTCCTTATTTACAGTCCCGCTTGTACTTTTAACAATTTGCTTGTAGTATAAGTTGTTCCTTTATATTGTCTTTGAGAAAATGATCAATGAGGATTCATATAGTCAACCCTAACTTATTTGGTACTGAGGCGTAATTATTGTTATTGTTGTTATTCCTCTGATCGCCTTCTCAGTTCTCCCCTAAGAGAAGCTAGAAGAGATGAATGAAGTTAAGGAGTGCTTTTGGTAGTAGGGGCAGAAATGCACCTGCTGTTGGCTTAAACAATATATACAGTTGAATAATTTTGTGTGTATGTGGGTATGTTTGTGTATAATGTCGAATATACAATTGCATAATTTTCTACCTTCACAAGGTAAGGGTAATGTCTGCAACACACTACCCTACCCAGACCCCACTTGTGGGATTAAACTGGGTTGCTGTTGCTGTGTGTGTATGTTTGTGTATGATAACACGTTGGTGTCCGGGTTTGTTTGTGCGTGCCTTGACTATTCTAATGGATTCTTGCATTCTTCCACTAGTACCAATATCGGGTAATAAGTGGTTGATGACGCATGTATTAATAGGTTCAACCGAACTAAGCATTTTCTACGCGGAGTATGGGTTTATATGTGAAAAATCACTAAAATTTTCGAAAGACATTACAGAGCCCATAATTTTAAAAGTGAAACGGGTTTAGTAATAAAAACCTAATTGCTGAACCATTCAAATTTAAATCTTCGATTACGGGTAATTTTGCTCACTGAGGATTAGTTAGAAAGAAATCTCCTAACTTTCCTTGTCTTTGCTTAAAAGGAGTTCTGCAGATGTGAAAGTTTTCCTTATTTATCATCTCATTTGTACTTAACCATGTGCTTGTTTATGAGCTATTCCTCTGACCACCCCCTTCCCTAAGAGAAGCGGGACGAAATGAATGAAATTGAGTGTTTTTGGTAGTCAGGGGCAGAAATGCACCCGCTGACCTTGGCTTAAACTAAATATACAGAATAATTTTTGTGTGTGCATCAATTTGTGCGTATCGCCTATTTTAGTGGATTACCCACATCATCCCACTAGTACATGTATTTGGTAAGTTTACTTACCAATGCTTAGGAAGATAGGAAGAAATCACCTTGTTTTTTTTTTTTGCTGCTAGTACTTGAACACTATATGCATATCTGCATGCTTATAATTAGTGTTTGCACCCGTATTCTGCACCTACTGAACTTAGAGTTCTGGATTTACCTCTATTGGTAGTTGCTGTTTTTGCAAGTCATTAACTCTTACTCCTTCTGTCCAAGTTTATGTGTCATACTTTTCTTTTTAGTCTGTCCCAAAGAGAATGTTATACTTTCTTATTTAGAAATAAATTAACTTTAAACTTCTCAGTTTACCCTTAATGAGATGATTTGCCACACAAATGTTTATGGCTTGCATTAAACTACAAGTTTCAAAACTTTTTCTTTCTTTCTTAAATTCCATGCCCAGTCAAACACCGCTACATAAATTTAGATGGAGGGAGTAGCACTAATGAGGCTGGTGTATTCTAGCACTCCTGCCCTAGCTGAATGAAGATTCTCTATTCTTACTTCCGGCAAGGCGTGATAATACACTGAGGGACTAGTCTAAGCAGCTACCTCTGATTTTTTTAGTAGAGATGCTTTTATGTGGTTTTAGTGATCGGTTCTTGTTTAGCAGGTAATTCTGGGTAACATAACTCAAGGCACTTGGGTCAGGTTTCTCTTCCCATGTAACTTCCGAAGATGTACATTGAAGTTGACTGGGAATTGACCTGTTATAGTGAATTTTAAACTGCTCTGGAATTATAACTATGTTTTCTATCTCCTCAATATAAAGAATCATAAAATCCCTTCGACGAATGCAAAAATCCCATAAGGGTTCCCTCGTAATACTCGCATGACTTTGGTGATGCCACTTTTCTGCATCTTTATTTTCCTTGTAATCTCTGCTCGATAGGAAATATTTTGTTAATTGTATAATGTGCACAAATGCCTTTGCATTTTTGTATCTGCTCATTTATATCATTGTTCACTCAATAGGCTTGTTGAGTGCATCTAAACACTACCTCTTGGAAGGGACATTCATTGACACAGCAGACATTTTTGTTTCACATTTTTTTTCACTTCTGGGATGAGCTATTGGCTAAAAATTGCTTGTTCTTTTCCCCTTCTTCTTTATGAATTCATAGCCGCCATCCACAAGTGAAGTGGGCCCAGAGGCCAGATGTGGTGTATCTCACTGTGCAATTACCTGATGCTAAAAATCCAAAGGTAAATCTGGACCCTGAAGGAATTTTTACCTTCTCTGCTACAGCTGGACCGGAAAGCCATGCATACGAGTTGAAGCTTGAGCTTTTTGATAAAGTTAATGTTGAGGTAAGAGATTTTTTCCGATATGGCTGCTGGATATTGTATATTAATGGGGTTTGAATTTTATGGGTACCTAATCTATTCTTAGGCATGATATTTTCTTTTTAAAAATGAGGCCTGTTTAGATAATCTTATGACAGAAATGTAGCAAATCATGTTTAGCGTGAGTTTGTCTAGTAAAACTGGTGTAGATTAATTTCTTCTTGAACCTAAATTTCCAACAAAGAGCTTTTATAACTTAGGTTCCATTAGTTCCGTAGTTGCATCTAATCTATTAGATAGTTGGGAGTGGCCTTTCTTGGGTGTCACCGTGTCAGCCATTCTTCAGTGCTCAACCCATGAAACGATGAAAGTACCAAAATCGATAGACGAAGTAAGTATTAACTGCAAAATTTAGCTCAAAGAAGCAGAAGAAATTTCAACGGCTAATGAGTTATTGGCTTACTTATTAGGCAAATCAAAGTTAGTCTGGAGGCTTTATAAGCTGAACTGCATAATGATGTTCATTCTGTTATTATTTTCTTGGTTAAAGAGATTGGTAGATTGAAATCTGAGATAAAGTGAGAGCCTGCTGTTGATGCTTTACAAAGCAATATTCCACCCATAAAAAAATGTGATCATTATTTGCAATGTTAAAAAGGTATTCCGCATATCCAAAATATCTTGAAACCTGTGCCTGCCTACACATCAATATACAGAGGTAAAAAGAGAAGTGTATTTGCATGGTTTGAGTTCTGTAATTTGTAGATAGTCAAAGCTGGATTGGAGTGCCTTTTTTGTAATATGGAGAATCCTACCCTCTGAATTTCCTTACCCCAGGGGTTAACAGTAGCCCTTTTCCACTTTGCTCCCCTCCTATTCTCCCGTATTATTTAGCATTGCTCTGTAATTTGCAATTTTATATTGAAGGAGAGCAAAATAAATATTGGCGTGAGAAATATCTTCTGCGTTTTGGAAAAATCAGAGAAGAAATGGTGGAATAAATTGTTGCGTGGAGATGAGAAAGCACCACATTACGTGAAAGTAGATTGGGATAAGTGGGTGGACGAAGATGATGACAATGACATTGGTACAACTTATCTCATGTTTTTTCTAAATCTCTCCTCAACCATATTTATTTGTGTTGCTCGAACTCTCCAAAAATCCCGCCGCACATGTTGGGTCCTCCAAAACTGCACTATTTTTGGAGGATAAGACACACACGGGCAACATTATTGAAGAGTATGAGCAACATACACTGAAGCAGAAATCTAACTTTGTTGTTGCCTCGTACTTTTTAAGCTGCACCTGGTGATTTCGACATGAATTCGATGGATTTCTCGGTAAGAACCTGCTCGGTTATAATCTGCTGTTCTGCATTTAATTTGATGTCTTCTGAGGATTCCACTTTGATAATTTGTAGAAATTCGGGGACATGGGTGGCATGGGACTTGGAGATGATGCAATGGGTGGCATGGGACTTGGAGATGATGCAATGGGGGATGATCTCGATGACAGTGACGATGAAGGTAATGAATTTCATGGCATCTCTTTGGCATGAATAGACTCTGTATGTTTTCATGCACAGTGATTAAATTTTAGGTTTTTGTCATTGAATCGTTGATAACTCTTTCTCAAAGTATAGATTATTTGCTTCGTTTCTTTTTTCCTTCTCTATTCCCGTTTCTTCCTATTTTTGTTCATTGCCCTTTTAGAATGTGGGGTGGTGGATTTAGATTGTAAACCTATTCAGGCATGTAGCTTTAAGTTTATCAATTTTTAAAAATGTAGAAACACTTGTAGGAGTTTTCATGTTTTGCATGAATAATCCTCGTACCAATTCTTACACTTGCAATTTTGCTTTGGATGGTAGTGCACCACTGCCTTGCTTGAAGTTATTGGATTTTTCACAAAGATATAACTTTAAGAAATCTTTTTACCACCTTTAATATGATTTTATGAGAATTTCTATACTTTACTATTTTATTATGCGAAAATAATGATGATAGTCCTCCTCTTGCTTGGGGATATGCTTTAGTTCAATGGGGAATACTTGGTTGTTCTTACTATGCCATAAATGATATGCAACCACTTATTATTTTCCACTAGGCATAGAGGCCTTAAACCAAATTGTTTGTTCACCTGTTTAGCTAATGACACACCACTCCAACCCCACCAAAACAAAAAAAAGAAACAAATTATGATATTAGAGTTACAATCATTGATTAAGTATATTATTCAGTAACGAAAAGGCGATATTTGTTTTTCCTAAAGTTGTTGAAATGTGAGAACCAGAAGACTCTGCAATGCTTTTCCCTGCCTTGTCCAGCAATATAGAAAAGGATTGTTCATCCTAGTTTTGAGATTTCCTTCTTCATTGTGCTTATAATATGATCTTTTCTCTTTTATCAGAGGAAGAAGTCACAAAGCCTTCAGAGACGGCGGAGGGAGAATCTAAAGAACAAAACAACAGTAAGGTAGGAGGTGAAGCTGCAGAGGGAAAAGCAGAAGCAGCGCCTAGCTCATGAGTGCATAAGTAGGTGCTAAGTGCAATTATCCGTTGGCTTGCTTTTGTCAACACACTAAATATTTGCACTATTATAAGTTTGTACTTTCGGTTTTCTGAAAGTAGATAGGGTTATTGAGCATTAAGGTTTCACGTGAGCAGACATATGTTATTTTTATCCACTTGAGTCAGGAACTATTCATTCTCTAGCCGAGGGTCTATCGGAAACAGGCTCTCTGACCTTCCAAGGGTAGGGGTAAGACTGCGTACATCTTACCCTCCCCAAACCCACTTGTAGGAAACTACCGGGTTTATTGTTGTTGTTGAGTCAGGAACTATGTTTTTGTGCTCAAGATGTGGGTGCTTGTACTAATTACTGAAGTTACTGAAATGGTATTTGAATGACTTGGATAAAATGCTTGCATCAACTCTGGCCTGGTTTCCCTACTTGATGCTCTGTTTAAATTGTGGGATTGGAAGAATAGAGAACAGTATATTGCCATAGATGTAATTAACTCGTATAGAAAATAATCTAAACAAATAAAGCTCCTTTTTTTCTTTACATTTTGTGGTAGTGGGAAAAAGAGAATTTCTTGTACAGATAGCAAGAGGTATACAAATCATAATGCAGGCACTTTAATGCCAAAGGTATAACCTGCCTAAAAAGTATAGTACTTACCAAAAGAATAAGTATAGAAAGGTCACAACATTTTATGACAACGATATTTTATGCTCATCTTGGGCAACTCTTTTCATGGTGCCATTACTTTTGTGAATAAGACGTTCATTTATCAAGAAATAGTCTTCGATTTTCAGTCGAAAAGATGCCTTCTTTGCTTTGTAAAATCTAGTACTTTGAGGCTTAAAATCTTTCTTGATTTTGGCTTATTCTTACACATTTCCATTTTGATGTTACTAATAATGAAAATTCCAAAAGTGGGGAGCCAATAAGTCGAATAAGTAATTATTATTAGTATTAATTCTAGCAGTAAAATAGATAGTTATAAAGTTTGAAATATATAATTTACTTATTATAGAAGTGACGTTGCAGTGAATGTCAGATAGCGCATCTGGTGTAGTGGTATCATAGTACCCTCCCACGGTACTGACCGGGGTTCGATTCCCTGGATGCGCATGATGTGTGATTTTTTTTGACCACTTTCTAAACAATTTTACTTTGTAACTGGATTAGTTTAGTCCTCAAAACTCCATTCTTTGTAGTGAAACGTACATTTCAGATCTTGTTGAGGGTTAAATAGATGGTTGGTGTTTTATTTGGGCTACAAATCGATTTGTCCATTTAGGTTGCTAGTTTACTCTTCAGTTAGTGGTGGCAAAATAGATAGAAAAAACAGTTACACATTTATAACTTTTAGATTTGTAAAGACTCAAATTAAGAATTGCTCAAGTTTGGGAATTTAAGGAATTCACCAAAAAACGATCTTATTCAAGAAATCATCCATATTATTTGCCGGTTAACTCATTTCTATCCTTATTAAATATGGATCGGACCGGATATTTTATTCATTTTTGCATTACCCGTTTTCGATCCACAAATAACACGGTCTAGCCAGTTTTCGGACTGGTCATTCAAAAATAGCCAGCGTTTACCAAGTCAATAAAAAATGGCCACTATTTTGCTGCAACAGAGACCGGTCCTGCATAATATACCGGAGTTCGGTACACCTGTGTATGAAATCCCAGTATATTATGCTGGACCGATATGCTTTGCTGGCTCCAGCATAATATACTGGAGACTGGAGCACCGGTGCTCCAAACTCCAGTATAATATGCTGGACCGGTATATTATACTGGAATTTCAGTATATTATGCTGGAGTATTTTTTCGAATTTTAAACAATGTTTTCGTTCAGATTTATCTTTACATGAAAAATGACTAAATTTCGATTACTTTTGAAACTGAGCTATTTTTGAACGACCACTTGTAAATCAGGCTATTTTTGAATTTCTCCCACCCATATTCGTCCCGACCCGTCCATTTGCCGCCCCTACTCTTCAGTTAAGCGTCATTTAATACAACAACAACAACAACAACTCAGTATAATCCCATTTAGTGGGGTCTGGAAAGGGTATTGTGTACGCAGACCTTACCCCTACCATAGGGTAGAGAGGTTGTTTCCAAATAGACCCTCTGCATCCTTCCCTCCAAGAACTTCCTGTTGGGATATATACTTGTCACGACCCAAACCCGGTCGTGATGACGCCCAACCCTAAAGCTAGGCAAGCCTGACCAACAATCGCTCCCAATTCAATAATAAATCTCAAAACCGACAATT